>PVJD01005363.1:0-117150 GCA_004026545.1 Mormoops blainvillei
CCACTAATTTACGTCCTGTCACTATTAATTTGCCCGTTCTGGACGTTACATAAATGGAATCACACAGTATCTGGCCTTTTGTGTCTGGCTTCTTTCATTTAGCATAATTCACATAGCATAATTCTTTCACTTGGCAGTACTTCATTCCTTTTTATGGCCAAATCATATTGTCTGGTTATACCACATTTTCTTTTTTCATTCATTATTGATGGACACTTGGATTGTTCCCTTGTTTGACTCTTGTGAATAACACTGCTATAAATATTCATGCACAAGTTTTTGTGTGGACATATATTTTCATATCTCTTGGGTATGTATGTAAGACAGAATTCTGGGTCATATAGTAACTGTATGTTTATCTTTTTGATGAACTGCCAAACCGTTTTCCAGAGCAGCTGCACCATTTTACGTCTCTCCCGACAACGTGCGGGAGTTCTAATTCTCCACATCCTCGCCAACACTTGTTATTGTCTTGTGTTTTTTGTTTTTTAATAGTCATTCTAGTGAGTGTAAAGTGGTATCTCAGAGTGCTTTTGATTTGTATTTCATTAATGATTAATGATGTTGAGCATCTTTCGTGTGCTTTTCAGCTAAGTTTTATTCCCCCGAATTTCACTGAAACCAACTCCAGCTTTCAGCAATGTTGACACTGTTGATTATATTCTTCTTGAAATTTTTTATTTTCTTGGCCTTTGAATTTACCCTCTCATTATTTGCCTCCTTCCCCACTGTACCCTTAATTTGAACCCTACTTCTCTTCCCAAACTGCGAAGGTAAAGCGTCTCAATTCTGAATTCTTAGCTCTGACTGCTATGTTTTTCTTCATGACACTTATATTCACCTGAAATAAATCATATATCTATTTATTTACTTGTTTATTTTCTGCATTGCCCATTGGATTGTAGCTTTATGGGGTCAGGGGCTTTGTCTTTTTCATTACTATTTCTCTGGTTCCTAGACTAGCAACTGGTAATAAATATTTCTGTATAAAGAAATGTATGTATTAGAAAAAAGTAACTGGATGTTATGTGAATAAAGAACACGGGGCTCTCGAAGTTTCTAGATTGCTAATTGAACAGACTTAACCAAGCTTCTTTCATCTGGTCCTTTAAAATACTTTAATATGCTGATGAGCATTATGAAATTTATTTGACCATGAAAACTTTTTTTATGGAAGGCATCATGGATTTTTTTGAAATATTCTCTCAACCCAAGTAGCTAAACTGTTTGAAATCCTAGCAAAATTTAAACCCTAGTGAAAAGTAAAGCCTAGCAAAATTTTGTAGTACCTTATTAATTGGATGTTTTGCTAATGCTTAGAAAAGTAAGTTGTGATCACCAAGGCTCAATATGAATTAACTAAGAATTGGTTATGTCAAATTATCGCCATCTGTGCTGTTCATAGGGTTTTTACCAGAATGATATTCTATTGGAAGGATGTGACAGTGGTATCCCTTCAAAACAGTGAGGTTTTGAGCTGGCTTTATCATGATTTCTCTCTTCTGAGAAGTTGAGTGGGTTTTCAGGATCTCGTGATCAGTCTGTCACTTAAGAACTTATGTTGAGATACCAGGCTGGGTTGAGATCTATGCCCTAGGGGGAAATCATCTATACAGTAAAATATCTCCTACCATCAGTGTCACAGTGAACCATGGTGAATTTCAAGTGGTCACCAATGATCAAGAGTGGCATTTCCAGCACCGTGTGGCAATAGGGCCTACAGAAAGAGCCCTGCACACTAAAGCTAGGAGAGTGAGGTAAAGGAAAGAAGGGAGGGGTGGGCCCGGTCCCAGGAGCTCCTCCTAATACAAAGTCTACAGCCAGCTATGTGTTATTAGTGGCCAACAGCAGACACACCCCTAAGGACAAGGTACGGAACTTGGCCAGAGGGCAGGAAGCCAGGGAAGCATGCAGTCATAGCTGGCCAATAATGCAATAAGTCAAGCAAAGCAGTGAGTGACCTTGGACCCACATTAGCGCGCTTGGCAGGAGAAGGGTTCAGGAAGCAGTGATTCTGAAAGTATGGTCCTGCACCAGCAACACTGGCATCACTTGGGAGCTGGTTAGAAATGCGAATTTGGGGTCCTAGCGGTCTCTGTTTTAGCAAGCCCCAGGTGCGTGTTCGAGTTTGAGAACCACTCGTCAAAGCAACAGAAAAAAGCCGGAGCAACAGAGAAACTTTAACCGCGCCCCAGTCAAGGAGCTTCTTACACATCTTTCCCGCTGGCGTGGGGACCACTGCCTGAATGTGATAGTACTGCAGCAATGTGCTCAGTGCTGACTACACGCTAAGCAGCATAATAAGTACATGCGTAGCAGATCGGGTTCGTTCAACAACTCTGTGAGACGGAAACTGTTATAATCCTCATCCTAGATGAGGATACTAAGATATAGGCCTTAAGAGGCAAGACCACGCAGCTAGCAAGTGGGAGGTCCAGGATTTGCATTAGGCAGCTTGACTACAGAGCCCTGGTCAGGGATACCTGATTTTTAGAAGGTACCAAGAGATGACAGATGGAAGGAGAGAGGGAGGGAGGGAAGGAAGGGGAAAGGAAGGGAGAGAGGAAGGAAAGAGAAAAGGAGGAACGGATAGCAGCAGTTTGGGGCAGCAAAGATGGAGTGAAGGCCCCCTGTAAGGGTGGGCTGTTTCCTTGTAGGTGGCGTTTTATTGTTTCTGGGCTTGCTCTTTAGTCAGCCAGCCCGTGGACTTGGATAAATTTCGCCTTGGGCCCTGCAGTGCGTTCTCCTAGGAAATTTGTTCCGTGGGAAGTTTGTGATTTACTTTTTCCTGTTTGCTTTTTCTCCCTGTCTCCTTAGGCTCACAGTGTCTTTGTGTGTATGCTTGTCCCCGCTGCTGAGGAATCTGTGACTGGCTTTGTCATTGGAGAATATTCTGGAAAAAAAACATGTCACTCTTTGGGGACTGCGTGCTGAAGGGCTGATGCGAAGCTTCTTTCTGCTTCATTCACCTCAGACCGCCTTGTGCCCTGCCTTGGCTGTAACAGAGTATCATTTCTCCTCCTTGTGCAGCAAAGCCACAGGGACCCTTAATCTCACCTTCTCTGGAGGCCCTTTGGAGGCTCGGGCCTGATCGAAATAATCAAGGAGGGTGGATGTGATCAGGAACGACATTAGATTCTTTGTCTGCCTCTCCATATTTAGGCTTTTCATTTTCACCTTCCTCCCCATGGTTTCTAATAGACGCATGAACATAGCTCAAGGGCAGAAATGAAGTTTAACTTCAGCCGAGGATAGAGGCTATTTGGAAAGTAAAACTTTCAAACGGCCGTTTAGCCTTGAAGAATATATTGTTAGGTATGCTGTGTGCCTTGCGTCACAATCTCTACATAATAGCATTGCTATGTATAGTACCTGGGTACTTCTGCAGAGTAAAGAAATGGGCTGTTTAAAAGATGAACATCACAGAGGCAGTGTATGTGCTGATGAAAAAGGTGGGGGCAAGAACCAGACCCCCTAGCTTCCTGTGGTGGCTCTGCCACCTCCTGCCAGGCCTGGGCCTCTGAGCAGACTTCCTCGTCAGTCACACTGAGATCGTGGTAGAGCCGCCTCACAGATTTATTCAGAGCATTAAATGTGATAAATGCCAAGCACAGAGCTTCCTTACCATAATAATTAAAAGTTTAAAAAATGAGAATTATTTATATCATTATTATATGAAGCCTGGATTCTGTAATTTGGCCCATGCTCTGTCACACTCTCCTTCATTTGGTCTTCAGCTACGCAGTTCTCTGTTTTAGCCAATTCTTATTTCTTGTCAGTTTCAGAGGCACTGTGGTCACCTTTTAAGACATGCTGTCATTTCAAAGCTCCGGCTAAATACAACCAAGACTGACAACTATGAATAATTCCACAAGGCCCCTAAAACACTCTGGCATTTCACTCACACTCTCATATATGCCACCAAGTTGTTCTCTCTTGCTCTGTGGCTCTATTCTCTGCAGATTTTAGATCCAGTTACAGAAGGTGAACATCAGCTTCCTATGAAAAATAATCCAGCAGGAAACAACATGGAGTAATTGGGCTTCATGAGAACATCACTGTCAAGTATGAAAATATCCGGGGAGGTAATCACATTTTATTTTTTCTCTTTTGTATATTTTCAGCATGTTCATATCCACGTTCTTCCCAGGAAGGCTGGAGACTTTCAGAAGAATGACAGCATCTATGATGAGGTGGGTCTGCTTTCTCTGATCTTATCGTTTGTTTGCAGGGCCTGCCCATCTGATGAAATCAACCTAAGTGGGTGTTACCAAATATATGGTCTGAAATGGGATTCCACCCAGTATGACTTGGGAGGCAGCAGTAGAGGTGAAGCAGCCCAGAATGACCATTATGGGAACTGAAGACAAATGAATTTATAACGATTTCTTTTTCAAATGAAACTGGACAAAATCTAAATGTCTTTATGTTTTCTGCCTGTCATTTACCAGGACACTAAATGTTTGTATGGAGCCATGACCCAGTGTCTCCATAGGGGAAAATCTATAGAACCAATGGAAATTAAACAGATTTATATATGGTTATTTTCATCAAATGTTACATTTAATTTCTAAAATACTTTGGAACTCAGCTTGTCTTGCTAAATAGCATTTATTCAAAGTCAAACTTTGAATTATCATTAGCAAAAACTAGCTCGATTTGAATGATATAATTACTTATTGTAGCCAGTGAAGGGTAAATATGTTCCCCACATGTAAGAGCAGATCAGATGGCATTGCACCCTGGAGTGCTCAGGGGAAAAAGCTTTGAAGCTATTTCTGGATGCAACAAGGAAATGAGCTATGATTGATTAGCAATGTCTGCTATGGTATCAAATAGGAGAGAGGTACCATTTTAGCAATCCATTTGATACTCCTGTTTGAACCCTTTGAGAATGATTTTTATTTTACGTGTTTTTTATTTTAGTTGTTTATCATGTGGTTCTACCAGGTAAACCCCATGACTTTCTCCACCCTATTTCTATGGGTTAGATAGAAACTGTGCATCTTTTTTTTTTTAAGGTTTCTTTGCAATAATTGGGCATTAAGCTACTTAAACCCTGAAAATAGAAAACCAGAGGTCAACAGTTAGTATTGAGACTTATAATGAATTTTTCAGGGATTCACTGGGTCCTTTGAGGCACCCGTCTCTTGATTTTGGGATATCCCTCACTATGTGTGCTTTGTGTTATCCAAAGGATGAAACAGACCTGTGAAGGGTGAAAATGCTCTAGTCGTTGGTCCCCAAGTGCTTGTCAGTGGGTTAATTACTGCAAATCTCCTTTCCCAAGAGGTCCCAGCCCTGGCCTAGTGGGTTACTGAGGCACTGGGAGATTGGTTGGTCATTATGTGGGCCTAGGAAAGTTCCCAGGAGAGCCTGATGCATAACTGGGCATGGGATAGAATCTCTCCAAATTTGGACTTTCCCAAAGTCATCTCTTATAAACTTATAATCCAAACTCATTTTCACTGGCTGTGGAGTGTGGTTTGTTGTTGGCAAGAGCTTTAATCAAATTGGGAGAAAAATCAGAATTATTGAGTAGTTATAAAGAGATGCATTTTTAAAAAAGTACAATTACTGCTCCTATTAGCCTAAACTAAGGTTAATAAAATGTTGCCAAATACAGGCTATTTTAATGAATAAATTAGCACGTAATTTATACACAAGCGATTACTTCTAAAATGGTATTAAAAGTGCTTGAAAACACTTGTTGTTATTTGTTGTTGTTGTCGAACTAACTGTCACCTTGAAATCTTGTTTATATTCCAAATGTGCTTGTGACGGAAGCTTCAGGGCTACATTTCAGCCCAGTTAGAACACAATGCCTGACACTGAGGTTGGTCTGGGACCCTTCGCCCCTCCGTTACTCTTTTGCCCTTGCGCGCAAGATTGCATAGGGTCCGCAGCCCCACAGATGAGGCAACAAATGTCTCTACCTCCTACTTTTTCGGAGAAGCAGCTCAGGAGAAGTAATTATTGCAAGAGTTTGTTTGTTTGTTTGTTTGTTTTTAGTCAACTGGAAAGTAATATGTAGTACAGATAGTAACCCCTGAGGGAGATTGAAGGAGATTATGGTATGAGACTATGAAGAGATTGAATTTTTTGAAGACAAGCAGAATTAGGTTCAAATCCCAGTGCCACTTACTGATCGTGCGACATTGGGTAACTCATTTAACCTCTGTGTTTTAATTCCCTCCTCTCTGAAATGAAGATAAATATACTTCAAAGATTGTTATGTATAATATATGGCATACTGTGTATTGAAAGCTTATTACAGGACTTGGTACATACTACACCTTTATTAATAGATAGCTACTTTCTGTTCTTTTGATTTTGTTTTTAAAAAACTAGCAATGACAAGCAAATGGCGAATCTGGATTCAAAGCCAGATTACTGGATGTTCCCATTCAATACTCTTTCCAAGGGTCGGATTTCCAATTTTCCCTCTGCCTTTAGCCACTAATTCTCAGATTCATCTTCCTCTATGTATAACATTTGAGTACATAATAAGATAATGCCTGGAAAGTGGCATGAGAAGCGTGGAGCCCTGCATTGTTGGTACAGGATGTGATACACATTAGACTGAGTGATTTTAATCACAAATGATAGAGTGATGAGGGACAGCATTCTTTATACTGAAAGGAGCACTCACAGGAAATTATGCATCTGTCCATGCAGCATAACACACGGACTGGCTTCGGGGGTGGGGAGGGGGGAACGGGGACAGCAGAAGACTGAGCTTAATAAAATACAACTGTATTCCTATTGCTCCAGAAATAGCAAATGATGCCTGAAGAAGCCCTACAGTGTAAATTAGCTGGGAATGTTGTGTTCTCCCTGGGCACTGTTTACAAGGGATAGTGTCAAACCAGAGAAGGTTCGCAGGAAGGTGATTAGGGTGGTAGTCTGCACATAGTGATCCGGGAAGTAACTGATAGTAGAGATGTTTTGTTTGGAGAAAGGAAGGCTTGTGGAGGGAAGACAGTGACAGGGTCACTGTTTCTATATATCTAAAAGGCTGTCAGGTGGCTTCAGGGGGAGGATCTGGGACTTTCAGATGACAAGGAGGCAGATACCGCTCCACATAACAACGTCAAATTGATAGAAAGTTCTGTATACTTTCCGTGGCGTGGGGGAGGCATGGGGAGCTTTCCATCCCTGGGTGCGCGAGAGCACAGAGTAGGTGGCCATGATTCTTCCTTGGAGGGACCTCATGGTTCTCTGACTTCACAAATCTGGTCCATTTGATCATTACCTCTGTTTTTAAGTTATGCAAGTTCTGTAACAAATACTGTGGGTCTTTTTCATCGTTATTAGTATTACGGCATTTGGGTTACTACCTAATAAAACACTCTTTTTTGTTTAGTTCATGGAAATATAAGGTATAAGTCTTCTTTGACTTACATGAGGCCATGCTCTATTGATTTTTCTCATTCCCAGCCTACTTCCCACTTTTCCTCCAGCTCATTTTCGCAAATTGATGGTCCGTGGGATTTGCTTGCTTCCTCATATATTTTTTTTTTTTATTTTGCTTGAAATGTATTTGTTAATGATGTGCTTTATTTTGCCTGCAAAGTGTTTTTAATGAGTCTGAATGCTATTAGGCATGCCATTCATTCTCAGTCACTGCAGTTCTCACCACTCTGTCTCTTATGAAGGCTTGCATCACAAATTAGAGTTTGAGATCCCTGCCTGTTTCATGGGATACTCCTCTCCTCTCTGCCACTCAAATGTGACTACTCCCAGGATCCTCTGTCTAGTCCATTGTGCACACCACTTCTCTGTAACTATATTTCCTTGCTTACCTATATCCAATTCGATGGCCCTGTGCGAGTTCTTTACCTTCAGTAGTGCATCCTGTCTACCGTCCTCGCTCCTGTTACTCTCATTCTTTCTCATTACTTGCTTTTGTCAAATATATTATTCTTGTTCCTACTTCAGGGTCTTCCTGTGGCTTCTTTCATCTCCTTTCTGTCATGTGCCTTCACATCTTCATCCAAATCTCAGCTCAAGTGTCACCTCCTCAAAATATTCTTTTCATTGATCAACTCACTCCATCTAAAATAGCTAATCCCTTGTCTCCTCTGGGGTAGCCATCATATTACCATGTTTATGTCTTTATTATTTCTGACACTTGAAATAATTTCTTAGTTTATTATTCAATGTCTGCATCCCTAACTACACTATAAAGCTCTGAGAGCAGGGGCCTAACCTGGCATAGAGTGGGCCTTCAATAAATGCTTGTTAAATGGATGAGTACATGAAAAATTAAAGCGTTGAACTAGAAGAACTTGAAGTTCCTACTAGTCCTAACATAATTTAAAGGGAGAGAACATCTTGCTTTTCAGAAGGGCAATTTATTAACTCATAGCTACTTTGGGTGAGACTCTGACGTGGTGATATCAGCCCTGTGCGGTTAATTTAATGAAGCATTGGTGGAACGAAATCAGTTTGTCAGAAATCAGTGTGCAGACAGCTGCAAACTGTGGCTCATCGGAAAGGCTTGGTGAAGTAATTACAAACCTTGCCTGATTGCTACGCAAGTCTGGTAGGCACTTGTCAAAGCCGATAAGTAACTTGCCTCCCCTAAAACCTAATACTTGTGTGGATCTAACAAATACAGATGTGCATCTGTTGAAAGCAGGCTCGGGAACTTCTCTTCCTTCTGTTACAATCTTGATCATTATCCCTGAGTTTATCTTCATCTGCTCTTCCTCCAGCTCTCTGTCTTGGATTTGTCTTTGCATGTTTTGTTTACTGATTTATCACCCCTATTTTAGAGGATGAGTCTCTTTCCTTTCCCTCAAAACTGAGTTCAAGTTACATCCTTTCCAAGGCAGAATCTCTTATAAAGCCCATTCTTTATGGTTCTCTATGCAGGTCTTATTTATTAGTTGCTCCCAAACTCTTTCTGCATTTATGTTCTTTGAATTTATACAAACAATGTAAGGCCTTCTCTGAACTCAATGGACCCTCCATTATCTTGACAAGTTGATGAAGCTTATGATAATGACATAAATAGGTCCATGGATAAAAGAGCATGTACAGCTAATAGGTGGGAGGGAAAACACCCACTGCCTAATGCCGTGGTACATCATCTCATTAACTCTGTTAGGCTTATCCTAGCTGCATCCCAGATAAGCAACACTCATAGCTGTATTGGACAATTCATCAAATGTTTGTGGGTAACATTGCAAGGTTTTGATTGTGCACTGTATATAAAACCCATTACTGATGAAGGAAGTCACTATTATTAGAGCAAATGGGAATAGCAATCAGCAATTAGACAAATTCAACCATGAATTTCAAAGACAGCAACTAATTATAGGCTCAAGTATCTTAGGGGAAACAATTGCTTGGCTTAACACAGTGCATTAACAAAATCAGTTTGCTAAAATGCATGGCATTTGGCCCTGAGGGTCAGAGAGAACTATTATACTGCTGATAATATTTGAACTTGGATCTCTTTCACACACCATATGATGATGGACCCTAAGTCCATGGGTCCCCAGCTGATGCTCCAAAAAAGAAGGAATGTTTCAGTCAGACAGTTAACTTTTTTCTTTCTGGGTTCAATAATGTCCTCATACTCAGAGATGAGTTTTTGAGTGTTTGAGTATTTTGGAATGTAAACTTTGTTACCCCTTGTTCAGAATAAGTAAAATCTCTCTGGGTTCTAAATTCATGAGAACTTTTAACTCAAAGAGTCTGGATGCGATATAACAAATAAATATATGGTGGTGGTAATTTAATGATTTGTGATGTCAAATGCTCTTTGGCTACCTATTTTAATGATAAGAGAGCTGGGTAGACATCTGGTTCACCCTTTCAACTATGTCAAATTATTACTGAGTTAAATCTCTATGTGCCTTGGAGGTGAGAAACGAAATTAGTAGAGCATTTATCTGCTAATTAAAAATTATTTTCACCACTTTTCCTAGTAAAGATAAGAATTCAGGGAATATACAACTTAGATTATTTATATTTGGTGAAGTCTATCACACGTGGAATTGTTGAAAAGCACAGAGGTCTATAATGGTAGGCTGGTGGCCTCCAGGGAAAATCATGCAATGATTGGACACAAGAAAAAAACAGTGGAGGGAGGCAAATTATAGTATCTGATGATGAGAGGACAGGTATCTAGACATACCCCGAGACAAAGGATACCACCTTTACGATTTTCCCTAGAGTCCGCTTTGAGAATTACTATCCTAAGTCAGCTTTCCCAGAACTTCTGTCCTTTCTCATTTGAATACGCTTAATTGCATGTTAGGGAGAAATAAACAAGAAAAAGTTAACCACATGTTAGTCTATCCATAATATCACAGTACAACCACTCTGTCAAACCACTCCTTAGGGTCTTCCTTCTTTATATGCTGAATATGGCTTTGTGTGCAGAGTCGTATCCGTCCTCCATGGTGAATCCTCCCTCCAAACAGACACATCCCAGCAGGACTCCACGTATGAGGTGCATGTTGGTTAGAGTGGAAGATTCCTGCTCCGGGAAGTCCTCGTTGCTGGCCTGTCTTCCTCCTTGTCTCTCACAGAGACTGCTACAATCAAACCTTAATTAACATCAATAATTAAAAATTGGGCCACTTTTATATTTTAAAAAATTAATTAAAATTTCAATTAGGTTTTTATTCAAGGTTCTTGACATAACTGTTAATAACTGTCACTTAAGAATAGTGTCCACAAATTTGGTAACTTTGGAGCCTGTCATCCCCTAAAAATTATTTAGATCTCACATAAGAAAATTTTTCAACTCTATTTTACTTAGAGTTGAGAGTTTGGGGACTAGGAATAAACAAATTTATAAATAAGTTATCATTTTTAAGCTAAATTATTAGTAAGTTAGTGAATTATAAGCAGAAATGGATGAATACAAGAAGAAATGTGAATTAAGCATTGATACTTTTCAGTCAGTATTAAATTATGATGATCTCAAAAAGAAAAGCCCCCAAACATTGGACTTGATCTCTAGATGGAAAGAAAAATAAGCAAGAATTAGGGGGCAGAGGAAAAGAAAAACTTACAATTTTAAAGCTCCAAAACATTTGCAAATATTTTTGCATTTCAATTATGTCATTTATTAGACAAAAGAATGATACATTTATTTTAAATAACCTTTATAAATAAACCCTATTACCCATAATCTGCTCATTCTTAGAAACCAGCAGAGATCAATACGGCCTCCCAGTCACCTCCTTCCGAAAAGGCAAATACAGCCCTGGAAACACAGCCTGGTGTTCAGAATTCTAGCTTGCGTCACCAAAATGTGGTGGTTCTTTTTTCACCACCAGGTGATGTCTGTTATCTGTGTATCTTCACTCCGTACTTTGCACATTGTATTCTAGAGCAGCACTACCCAATAGAAGTATAACGTGAGCTACATATGTAATGAAAAGTTTTAGTAGCCACATTAAAACAAGTAAAAAGATATAGGGGAAAATCATTTTATTGATATAATTTTTAACCCAGTATAACCAAAATATCACTATTTTAACATGTGACTAACATAAAATATTTTCAGGAGATTTTTACATCCACTTTATGTATAAGTTTTTAAAATCTCATCTGGTTTTACATTTCTAGCACAGCTCCATTCAGACTAGCTACATGAGGCTACTGGCTACCAAACTGAACAGTGAACTCTAGAGTTTATTATGTCCATACAGCTTCGTCGTTTTCATAAAGTGTAATTTGATACAAACTCTCATTTTTTTCACCGCGCCCTTCCATATTCAGAGGAAAGTAATTTATTTTTCCTGGTTTTCAAAACTATAAGGTAATGTAGGAGATACGTCATCCAACAATTGAATCAAGTTCTATCATCCTGATCAAAGACTATTGAAGTTTTAAAAATGAAATGACTTTAAGGGTGGATTCCTCTGCACAGATTTTACTTCTATTTTTTATCTATTGGCTACTTATTTCACCAGGGATGTTCAGAAAACACTCCATGCATTTCGGAGGATAGACAAGCCATTGTTTTGATCATTATCTCTGTGGACCATTGATCTTCTACGAGTAGCCCAGTCAAGCATCACTTAGGTGGCTGAACTTTCTTATTCTAGTTTTGAAAAGAGAGCCATATAAGTGTTCTTTTGAGGCAATATCATGTAGGGGTTAAGTAATTTGGATCTCTCTCCAAATCGATTGGTATTTAGTTTCAGCTCTACGTTCTTGAAAAAGTTGCTGAACTTCTCCATATCTCTTTTTTTTTTCATCTTCATCTGTAAAATGGGGATGATGATGGGGCTGTTGTGAGGATTGTGTTAGTATATATAGAGACCTAGAATAATGCCTGGTGGATCGTTAATGTTTAGTTAATGTTAGCTCTTATGATTTATGTAATTATTAACATCATTATCTTGAGGGGATGTCTGCGAACATTCTAAAGAGTTGGTGAGAGTGAGTGAGCAGTGGGAAGCCGGAGTAGGTGCTGGTTAGAGGCCACCTTCTCTAAAGACGCGGGAGGTTTTCCAGATCTTCTGAACACATTAAAGACAAGATCACATAGGTTCAGTGACTTTACCTGTGACCATCATCGTGCGTGCCTGTGGCCAACAGCCTTCAGAGACATAGCAGCTCAGTAATTTGTAAGGACATTAAAGTTTTAAGCCACCACAAGTATGCAGCCCACTCTATCTAGACATTCAAACATAATGTGGAAATCTCTCCTGGAAAGAAGAAATTCTGGCTTATGATTTTCTTCCAATGCTTCCAAATTGCTTTAGATCACTGGCAAGCAGCTTATTTGGAGATTTTTATGTCCCCCAGATTTAGAGGAACAAGATGAGAGATGCCTGACTTTCTCTCTAATCAAGAAAATCTAGAAAAGGCCTCCTATACCATCACAGCTCTTAACTCTACATGTTGAGTCAGTGATTTATTACAAGTTCTTTAATGTTGAACTTCACACTCATGTTTCAATGTGTTTCATATTTCCCATATTTGAAATAGGGAGGAAAAAAATCTGAAAGTATTGGGTTAATAGTAATAATAAGTTAACACTAATAAACACTGCTAGGTTTTAATATTTGTTTCTAGGAAGAGGACTAATGAAAAATAGTAAGGAATAAAATTTTTATTGTCATTTAATGAGAGACTGCAATAAGCAGGACTCTATGCTAGGTGCTATGTATACATTACTTTAACCTTCACAAACCTTGCAGGATATGTATCACTAATACCATTTAATTGAAGCTAAACCCCACAGGGGGTAAGTGTCTGTCTCAAGACCTTATAACAAGCTCATGACCAAGCTTGTTTATACCAAAGTCTGGTTGACTACGGAGCCTTCATTCCGAGAAAAATATTACTCTTCATTTTTATGGAAAATTCAGACAGTGAATAAGTAATTTTCTTAGAGGCTGTAACTTCCAAGGCTAAATCTCAGTTTCCAGATCTGTGTTCAGCCTGAGTGACATTTATACACACACCCCACACCCTGTGTCTCCACTAAACCCTATAGGTTCTGGATTTAGCCCTACTATTAAATGTGTAAAACTTAAGAGTATAGGAAATTGGTATGTTCCAAAGATAGTTTGGGTATTTTTTCTGCTTTAAGGATACAAGTCACTAGTTCCCAGCTAGGTACTTTCCAGCTTTTTAAACTCCTTTCTTAGCTTTTTTTTTTTTTTTTTAAACACAAGGAAGTCATCCACACATTCCAGCCAAGCATCTGCAATTCCCGAAGTCATCCTTTCTGAGCACTGAACCTCTTAAATACTTTTGCTTGCCTTATAGTATATTCATGTCATGATAACATGCTAACATATTAAAGGAAATTGTTGCCTTTTTTTTTTCCTCCAAAAGAAACAGCCCTTGCTTACCACTCTCAGTGGACCATAAATATCTTCTAGGGAAGCTGCACCAGTACCTGTTGGAAATCCTTCTTACATTTCCAGTGACTAAAGAACTCATAGAATATTCCCTTTGCACAGAAATGAAGTCTTGTTCCAGAATCTTCTTTTTTCTTTTAGAAGAGTTTTGGTTCTCCTTAGATAACTCTTTAGGGTTATTGAAGAGGAATTTGGACATTTGGGTTAAACCCATGTGTGATCCAGCTGGCTTCTCGGGTAACCTTGGCCATGTCAGTCAGTGTGAAGACTGAGGCTGCATTTTTTCCCCTTCAACCTGAAATACCCTGAAAGGAGCAATCTGACTTGTCTTCTGAAACCATTTTTTCATCTACATGATGTATCTACCATTTATCTTCCTTCCCTGAGGCACTGGGATAGTTTCTTCTTTTTGGTCTCATCTCCAAATAAAATGTGAGGGACTTAAAGGGGTTTCATCTATTGGTGATCTTAGTCTAGAGGCTGAATTAGATTTCCTGAGAGAGGTTCGAAACAGAATTTCATCAATTGGTTATACTGTCAGATGGGGGAGGATGTGGTATGATTATGACATTAGCAGGCTGATGTGTTAATGTAGCCAATGAAATGTAATACGGGGTGATGAGCTCTGTTTACCTCCACCAGGTAAGAAAACTAAGGCCCAAAAAGACGATATCTCTTCTGGCATTCATTCTCAGGTCTCCTGGATCCAGGGTCTGGGCTCCCTTCCATTTTGCTGCTTCTCTAAACCCCCAGAGGTACCTTAATCACCTTTGTCCCTTCTGCTTCCCCATACTCAATAAATCCCATTATCTAATAGAGTTTGTTTAGCTGGATCCCTGACATTCTGAATGCAGAGGCTCATCCCCCCGTTCTTCACCTCTGTGGTTTCCCTGTATCAGCTACAATTCCCCACCTCCTTTGGGTACTACCTTTCTTCCTGTCAAAACCACCTCTCAAGAAAGAACCTATACTTGCCGCAACAGTGTTTTGCATTGTTAACCTTCCTGAGATGACAAAGTATTTTTAAAACCAGCAAAGCTTGATGGGAAATGAATGGAATTTTAAAGCTGAAATATCAGGCTTTAGTCTAGCCTAGTTTGGTCATAGCTCGCAGGCCCCATGCAGCCCAGGATGGCTATGAATGCGGCCCAAACACAAAATTGTAAATTTACTTAAAACCTTTTTTTCATTCATCAGTTTTCATTAGTGTTTGTGTATTTAATGTGTGGCCCAAGACAACGCTCCTTCTTCCAATGTGGCCCAGAGATGCCAAAAGGTTGGACACCCCTGGCTGGAGGTTAGTGGGACTTGGCTGGTTACTCCAGAATCAAGTCACAAAGGCCAGCAGTGGACCCTGGACCCTGGATCCACCCACTTCTAGAATCTACCAAAAAGAAGCCTGATAAATGGCCCCTGAGAGCCCCCACCATCAGTCTCTAAAATAGACCAGTCCAAGACAGAGCAGTCCTTACGCACCTTCATATTTTGGAATTGTGTCAACATCCTGCCAAGAAAATAAGAGGTATTTCTATTTTATCCTTTTCTAGGCTCAGCCATGTTCTTGTGCCCTTGTCATAGTTTCCAGATTATCTCAGAATGTGTATCTATACAATGTGTACAACTTATCTATTTAATTTGGAAAATACCCACCTGAGAAATAATTGAAATTCCAAATAGAGGAATTAGTTTGAAGGTATATATTCATATATATGAAAGAGTATTTTAAAATAATATTAATGATGTAATACACTGGGATATGATATTGAGTGAAAGACAGCATGTAAAGAAGAACAGAATGGAAACATATGCACCTAGTAATTATGAGGGGTTTGGCGGGATAATGGAATCATAGATCATGCCTATTTCTTTCTTCATATTCTTTGGCATTTTCCAAACTTTATATAATGAGTAAGCAGTAATTCTGTAATTTAAAGAAAACATTAGGGGTCATTTTTTAAAAGCATACATTCTGTTCTTTCTCACTCATTGGCATGGACCACTATATACTGGTAGTTGGTTGGTAAATGTAGCAAAAAAATTGACTTTAGTTTTAGTAAAGACCTCATGAGAAATAGTCATATATGACCTATCACTTAAGTGGAAATACCAAGAGGAATGGCCTTTTGGGGTTTCTGTTCTTTGACTTGCTAGGAAAAAGTACTCTTCAGGATAGTATTTTTCTTGAGTTCTTGATCTTACAGGCAGAGAGGAGGCTACATTAAAATAGGGATTCATACTGGTCTGATACTCAGGAGTCTCATATGTTACATGACAAAGAATATTTAAGATAGCAGACAAAATTAGATTTGCTCATCAGCTAACTTTAAGATAGGGAGATTATCCAGGATTACATGAGTAGGCCCAATATAATCAAAGGGGTCCTTAAATGGGGAAGACGGAAGCAGGTGGGTCAATGTCAGAGTGAGGCAGCGTGAGGAGGACTCCCGTGGTCATTGCTGGCCTTGAAGACGGCAGTGGGCCATGAGCCAAGGAATGCAGGCAGCCTCTGGAATTCAGTAAAGGCAAGAAAACAGATTCTCCCCTAGAGCCTGCAGAAGGACCTACCAATACCTTGACTTTAGGCAGTTTAGACACATATTGGACTTCTGACCTCTAAAACTGTAAGATAGTAAATTAGTGTTGTTTTAAGCCACTGATTTGTGGAACTTTGTTACAGCAACAAATATGAAGCTAATGTATCTCTAAATTTCAGGATTCAGATAGGGGTTTGAGGGAAGGGCAGGGGTAGAGCACATTGCCCTAGTGCAAGTTTGTGTTCTCCCAGCCCCAATCAATCCCTCCAACCCTGTCTTTCAGTCTCTCTGTCAACCTCTCTCTTTTTCTCTCTTATTTTCAACTTCTCTCTCTCTCTATTTATCTCTCAATGTCTCTCTTAGCTCTGTCCCTTCTCCAATTTGGAACTCTGTTTTCAAGTCTGGGGAAGGGCAGGTGCAGCTACTTAGCCTTCTTAACTCTGGGTGAATCATTCCTCCCTCACACTGGGCCAGTGCCTTTTGCACTTAGAAACTAAGTTGGTGAGAACAGAAAACTACTTCTAAGCAGTAAATACACATCCATTTAGTCGGGAGAGGGTCAAGAGAAAAATGGCACACCAGTAATTACTTTGAAATATAAACTTGTCTCATGTGGATGAGAACTGAGCAACAATAACTATGGAGAAAACAGAAACCACTAAGTACCATGAACAGTATGTTCTGATAAAGGGCTGTCAGGTTCAGGAAAGGAAGTGACCACCTTCCTTCCCTCCTGTAGAGGCTCCATTCCTGGCTTATCGCTCATGAGACTGTTCCAGAAACAAGCCCCCTCCCCCAGGGTCTTTTGTTCCCATGGTTTGTCTTTGCCCACCGCCGCCATGTTAGGAACTGCAGCTCTCAATGCCAGAGTTTGGTTAAAAGGAAAGGAACTATTTATTAAAAGTTATACAGGGTTAGAATAATGGCGGAATTCTACCATTAAATCTCACTCTCTTTAGAAATGAAGGTACACCCACAAACACACAGTCCCGCCCTCCCCCTTTTGCCCAGTCAGGCGAGTCTCAGAGCATGCCAATCAGAAGTACCGCCTTCCAGAAGAAAAAAAACTAGAAGTCTGCAGCTCTTCTCCGGCTTCCTCCCAGTAATCCGTGCCTGGCTGAGCAGGTCCCCTGTGGCTCCCAGCACCAGCAGCTGTGTCACCACGATCTCCAGTTCTTAATCCAAAACCGCATGGCGCCTCCTCTTGGTCTGCCAGCGAGAATCCTTCCACCCCTTTTCTTCCCACATGGTATAGTCCCCGTCCCACACAGTGGCCCACCTTTTTGTTTAAATCTCAACCTGGAAACTCCTCCAGAACCCCATTTCCAACTCGTCCCACAGTCAGCTACACCTGCTAGCACTCCCATATTCTCTGCCTTTCTTGGCCGCCATAGTTAGTCCGGGCACGCATGGCCCTGTGGTGTGGAGCAAACCATCTCCCAGTTCTTGTGCAGGCACTGTAACCTGGGGAGCTGCCATCATGGGTCCAGGTCACACCCATGGGTCCAAAACACGGCCATCTTCCTGGCTCAGCACAGGCTAGGAAACTAGCCTGCTGTTATTGATATGAAAAATAACTCCCAATCCCAGTGCTGCCTCTTTTCCCAGCGCCCAAGCTAGGCTTGTCGGGAGGGCCCTGGGGACTCGCTGCCTATACCGTGTTAAGCCTACACCTCATTACAAGATTTTTGCCTGGGGCTCAGTTTCTCTATCCTCAAACCAACAGGCATTCATCTCATCTCAGTCACTTCTAAGCTCAAGTTCAGCTTTGTTTTCCCCTTTGTAATTCCATGGCCCTCGTTCAATTGAGAAAGAACCACCTGCCCTAAGGAACCCCACCCTTTGATTTCTACATGGAGGCCACATTAGCAAGGCAGAAAGGATGTTGACACTGCAGTTGACTTTTAAAATTCAGTGAAAAGAAAGGATAAAATGAAAATACACCAGATGGAATGTGAGCTTCCTGCTATTTCAAAACTTAGACATTTCCACTAAATGTTGGCACAGACTTAACATTAAATATCATCTTAAATGCTATTTACAGTTTTCAAAGTGACAATAGTCTTTGAAAAGGAGGAGAAATGGTTCTGAGCTTAATTCCTTTGGAACTTATTTTGTGGATGGAAATATTAAGAGAATTACTAGTTGGAGAGGAAAATAATGGGGGAGGGGGGGAATCATGCAGGGATGCAACTGTGACCCCACCATTGAGCCACTGGAACTTCCAGGAACTGATCTCCAAAGAAACTGTGAATGGGGCTCTCGTATAGATTTATGAAATAAAGTTTCAATGTCTTTAATTTTTAGAAATCTCATGTGCGTTGGTGCTTGATCCATTTTGGGTAATAGACCCCTTTGAGAACCTTGTGGAAAACTGGAAACTTCCTACCTAAACAAACAAAAAAATATTAAATCTTTACACAGATACCTTAAAGATTTGCATGGAACATTAAGGATTTTTTAAGTCCCAGGTTAAGCACACCCAATTTGATGCAGAGAAAAGAATGTTCCCAAAGTCTAGGAAATTAGCAAGACGGGTTTTGTACAAAAAATTGTACAAAATTTTGCGCGCACATGTCATCAAGGACTTGCGTTCACACCCTTTAGGCTTAATGTCCACTCAAGACCTCTCTCCATTTGAGGACATTTGACTGTTTTGTTATCCTGTCAGAGACCCACACTCTCAGAATATGCAAAAAGGGGGATGGGATCTTTTGGAAAGGAAATACTCAGTAGACTTGGGGTAGTGAACTTCATTAGGGGCCTGTAATTGAACACGTCACATGGGTGAATCTCTCACCTTCCCTTTAATGTAAATTCTATCCCCAGAGTCTGTCCCCTTCCTCAAAACTGGTCACAGAGTCCCACAAAATATGGCGAGTCCACTTTTATTTCTGAATCAACTTGATTTCTGATGTTTGAAAATTATATGATTTCATCAAGATACAGGAAATAATCTTGAAACTGACCTATTATAAATCTTTTTGACATATAACATAGTCTTTAAGTTGCCAGGATTGGAAATCTTTGTCCTTTTCCTTTCTATCAGTGGAGGAAGTTACATATTCAGTTTTTGTATTCCCTACTATGCTTTTCATGATTATTTTCTAAGTGCAAGATGACTCAGACTGGCTTTATAATGTCTAAAAGATAGTTTGAGATTTAAAAATGTTTAAAGCATCAAGGAGCTAGCTGATTCCAGAGTCATTGAACAAAAGTGATTTTTTACAAAAATCGGAGTTTACTGGTGCCATTTACTTTTTAATTCTTCAATTACCATTTTATATGCAGTCGCCTCATTTATCCCACGCACATCTATCAAAGGTTAACTACCTGGAAGACTCTAGGTTAGGCTGATCCAGATATAAAAATTCAAGAGATAACTGGCTTTAACTTCATGCATCTGAAAAATAGAATGCATTCCTTTCTCCCATGATATGCACCCCTCTTCCACCCACCCGTACTGCGGGCACTCCCTTCTGAACAACCCAGACCAGGACACTTGACTTATCTCCAGCTCATTCTTAAATTTCATCCCCTGTATACTTTCATTCACCAAGTTCTATCTTTTTTTTTTTCCTGACAAACACCTCCCATAGTTATTTCTGTTCTTGGCTGGGCAGACGTCCTGGGATTCTCCCCTCTAGGGGTTTTCTGAGGCTTCCCAAGGTTGCCAAATCATGCCCTTTGCCTACTTGTCTCTCAGTTGTATGTAAAATTAGAATTCTTATAATGTGTCAACTCATATTTTGACACCAAACTTCTGAAGGCTGGGGTGGGGTGTTTCAGTGCAACTCCAGATCCCACCAAAATTATCTTTTATTTATTTCTTTCTCTCCATCTCTCCAACTCTTTCTAGCTTTCTTTTTCTTATTAGGTACCTCTTTTGAATCTCATGGCATGGGTTTGTACTTGAGTCCCTATTTAG
The DNA here is from genome assembly GCA_004026545.1 of Mormoops blainvillei. Lineage (NCBI taxonomy): Eukaryota > Metazoa > Chordata > Mammalia > Chiroptera > Mormoopidae > Mormoops > Mormoops blainvillei. Next base: position 20,310 of record PVJD01005363.1, read on the forward strand.
AGATTACTTGTAAAATTCCCCTGGTTTTCACCATTATTTTGTGGTTTTTATTGTTAACTGTGTTAAGGAAGGAGATTATCCCTTTTTCATTCTGTCACCGTATGATAATGAAGCAGCCACTATTTTGTACCATTTCTCTTCTGTTCTGATTCTTATCCTCTTTCTTCACACCCTTAACCTCACAGGATAGGTTCTAAAACCCCCCAGTGGATACCTGAAACCTTGGATAGTACTGAACCCTATATTATACTACATTTTTTCCTTACATGCATACCTATGGTAATGTTTAATTTATAAATTAGACACAGTAAAAGATTAACAATAACTAATAATAAAAAGAGCAATTATTATAACTTGAGGTCTGCCCAGAAGGTATCCAGCAATGTAATATGAAAAATAGAGACAATTACTGAAGAAGAGACAAGACACAAGAAACATTGTACACAGGACAATGATGCCTCAGTCCCCTTCAAAGAAGGCACCTTGGGGCCTCACACAGGTCTCCCAATTGCCATCAGCTACCCCATCGTATTTTCCTGAATCTCATCGATGGTCTGAAATCTCTTCCCTTTCAAAGGTGATTTTAGTTTTGGGAAAAGCCAGAAGTCACGGGGCACCAAATCTGGGCTGTAGGGGCACTGAGTCATCTGGGTGATTTAATGTTTCACCAAAAAACTCTGCACGAGATGTGATGCATGAGCAAGTGTGTTGTTGTGATGAAGCTGCCAATCACCAGTTGCCCGTAGCTGTGACCTTCTGAATCATCTGAATAGTTTCCATGGAGGAATGTTCAAGCTTCATGCAAAAATTGATGTAGATTCATTGCTCTTCTCACTCAGTCATTTTGAATGCTAGGGACACACAGCACACATGCTCACTCAGTGGCATCTACCACCCCTACTGACTAGTACAGTGAAGTCATCATTGTTCGCTCATGTGTATTCCAGTCCACTCTCCTTGGCTGCCAGGTTATATCGATGTGGCACAAACCATTCTCATTATATTAGCAGTGGCTGGGCTTTTTCTAGACAGACCTCATATATTATAATAAAAATTATGTGAATATGGTCTCTCTCTCTCTCTTTCTTTGGAATTTTCCATTTAATATTTTCAGACCACAATTAAACATGCATAACTGAAACCATGGAAAGCAAAAACACAGATAACTTTGGGGACCTCTGACCTTCCTGGATTTTAACTCCAGCTACCTCATTTATACCACATAAAATGGCAGGTGAACTTTCCTTGACTTGACAGTCCAATGCTGGGTTAACTCTGAACTTCTTGGGCTATGTTTTTAAGATGCTTTCAAATCTAATTTTGCCTCCTCATCCAACCTGTTCCTTGCAATCACAAACCATTTGCTTAAGCAAACTACCCTCCTATGGGCCAAATAGGGAACTAGATCATTCCCGCACTTGTTCTTTCAAATGGCTACCTACAGTAATTCTGAAAGCCCTAGCCTCCACCCTTGTCCTATCCAAACTTCTAAAGGGATTTCCTGACTACTCAAGTCCACAATAGTCTTTCTTTTCTAGACCTTGCCACACAAACACTTAAGCACTTAGGTTCTCAGAATAACAGAGTTGAAAGGCTCTCAGATAATCTACTGCAATTTAAAAATGGAGAAGCTGATGTCCAGGTATGCTAATGATAACAGTAGTGACCATTTTTAGTTTCTACTGTGTGTCAGGCATGAGGGTAGAAACCTTCGATTTTTTAAAAAAATAACAGCTTTATTTAGATATAATTAAAATACCATATAGTTCACCAATTTAAAATGTACAATTCAGTAGTTTTAAATGTATTCACAGAGTGGGCAACTATCACAGCTGTTTGATACCAGAGCATTTTATCACCACCAAGGAGAACCTCACGCCCAATAGTAGTCACTTCCCATTCCATTCCTTCCCCAGCCCCTGGCAACTCCTAATCTATTTTCTGTCTTTATGAATTGCCTATTGTGAGCATTTCACATAAATGGCATTGTACATTGTGTGGTCCTGTTTGGCTGGCTTCTTTCACTTAACCTCCTGTTTTCAAGGTTCATACATCATGTAGCATGAATCCGTAGTTATTTTTCTGTTGTTAAAAAAATACTCTGTTGTATGTCTATAGCACATTTTGTTTATCCGCTTATCAGTTAATGGACTTTTGGGTTGTTTTTACTTTTCTATGAGTAACACTTATGAATAATGCTTCTGTGAATGCTGCTATTCATGTACAGGTATTTGCGTGGACATATGTTCTCATTTCTCTTGGGTGTATACCTAGCAGTGTAATTGCTGGTTCGTTTAGCAGCTCGGCCTCACCTTTTGAGATACTGCCAGACTATTTTCCAAAGCCCTCACACCGATTTACTTTCCTCCCAGCAGGATGTGAGGAATCCACGGTTCTGTATCCTCACCAACACTCACGTTCTAACTTTTTATTATAGTCGTTCTACTGGTGCCTTATAAAGTGGCATCTCATGGTTTTGTGGTTTTGACTGGATTAGCCATGCAGGATGCCTAATGATACTGAGCATCTTTGCACATGCTTATTGGCCATTTGTATAACTGTTTTGGAGACATGTCTATTCAGACTCTCTGCCCATTTTTTTTTTTTTGATTATATATCTTTTTGTTATTGAGTTGTAAGAATAATTTTCCTCACTTAATTCATTTAATACTTGTAATAATACCCCTCTGAGATTGACATTTTATTTTGTAAGTGAAACAATTGAAGTTCAAAGATGTTTACCCATTGGCCCAGGGTTCTCCTTCCAACAAGGGCAGATGGGGACTGAAACTCTGGCTTTCTGTCTCTTGGCCCAGGGTGTTTCCCTAGATTGCGCCCACTCTCATGCTCTTCATCATTACACTTGAAAAGTAAAACAACGAAGAGTAAGAATCACAATAAATATATGACAGTGTAGAAATGAGCAGACCTAACACTGTGAATAAAAACAGGTTGAAATGAGAACAAAACCAAAAACATGAACACAGTGAGGGATTAGGTAAACAACCAAAACAGGAACTAAATGTTCCTCTCCTGGAATCCTGTTGGTTACATGCATGGAAGAACGCAACCACCCTCAGGATTATCCCATCAACGGAGGACTATGTAGGCTCTGAAACACTTGGCCTAAAGTGGTAACCACGTCTAGCCTTGGTGTATGCGTAGTATATAAGGAGTGGGCAGTTCAAGCACAAGTAGACGCCTTAGTGCAAGGTGGTGCCCGGGGGAGAGGTGCTACCCGGGGGAGTCAGAGGAGGCAGTGGGGAGGAGCAGTGTTTGCCTTTGTCTCAACGTTTACTAAACATTCTTATCTGGCTACTTCCTGGGTACTGTAGCCTGTCATCTGTTGGTTTTGATGTAGTCAAGCAGCTAACACATTGTGCAGATGAAAGGCCTTGTTGCCTCACCTGCTCTGCTCTCCAGGCTGCATTATCACTGGGAGGAGTTATTCGCTGGAGAAAGGCAGAGACTCACTGTCCTCATGCCCTCCCGGGCTAGTCTGGGACTGGAGCCCGTGAGAGCCCCTGGAGTTTAAGTGACTGTCATTGTCCAGCCATCTACCTTAGAGGGCTGGGGCTACCCGGAGAGATGAACCCAGTGGGGATCATCTTGTATTGTCCCTGTTATTGTGCTGGGTGGTGGGGAAGATCAGGTGCAATGTCCCCTACTGAGCCTCTGCTCAGCCCCCATGGTGCCAGGCTCAGGGGTTGACAAATGATGACCTGTGGACCCATGGCCTGGTTTTGTAAATAAAGTTTTATTGAAACACATACATACTCATTGGTCTACACATACATACTCATATAGCCTACAAGACTAAAATATTTACCAGCTGGATCTTTCCAGAAAACGTTTGCTGGCTCCTGACCAGGCACAGCCCTGGTTCCACAACAGCTGATTCTTACGCCCTCTGTTGACTTTCTTCCCTTCGATGCCACCTAACTGGCACCAAGCCACAGGCAACATTTGGGGAGTCACTTTTTTTACCACTTCCACTGAGATATTCTCTTCCTAGTTGAGGGTGGGTGCTAGCAGGAGCCACAATGCCATTGTTTCCTTTCAATGGTTAAAACTACTTCTGCCTCCCTGACTCCAGGTGTTCAGCCTTCCCCCAGCCATTATCTGCCTACTCAGATGAGGTCATTTTCCATTTGTGAAAATGTCTGAAAAGTTCAGTGTTTCACCTACATCATCTCATGCGCCCACATATGCCCCTGGAGGTAATGTCACTTCTTATTTCTGAAATTCATTGCTAGGAGAGGACCGAAACACAGAAAGGTTATGTCAATTGCCCAAAGCCCCCTTTCCATCACACTCGGGATCTAAATCCAGGCAAGGAGAAACATGAAGGAGTGAGGAGGGATATGACGTTTTCGTGGAGAGTCGGTGGCAAGGACTCTAGCAACAGCCAGGCGTGGGGACAGAACTTTCTGCTGATTCCCAGTGTCATCCCTTGGAATCCTGGTCTCCTCTTTGGTAAAATGAGGAGAATAATATTTTCTAGGTCATCGGGCGGTTTGGAGGGTTTCCTCTGACATTGCATATTAATTGCCTAGCAGGAGAGCTGCCGTGTAATGCTCAGTAAATGTTGGCAGCCAGAGGCGGGTTAAGGTCGGTTGAGGCCCCGGGTACAGGAGGAAATATAGGGCCCCTTGAAAAAAAAAGAGACGGGGAAAATAAAAATACATGCCTTCAGAAGTTGGGGCCCAGGGCGCGCACCCAGCGCGCCCGCCGTTAAACCCGCCTCTGTTAGCAGCCTTTGTCATTGCTGTTGCAATTGCTCTTCGTGTTATTTTACTTTGTAAGTGAGAGCTCCGTGTCTGAACTTGAGCTTCGTGGCTCTTTATTCAGTGTCTAGAGTTAAAAAATTCCAGTGCCCAGAGAAGAAAGATAGAGGCCATAAATGATTAAATTTGGCCAGGAATGAGAAAAAATCTGTAGAGTATGTTTATTATCTAAAAGATGCAGCTGCATGTTTCATTCTGTTTCCTTGTTGCCAAGCAGGAATATAGGACTAAAACTGCCAGATCTAATAGTCGTTCCTGGAAATGTTGGAAATCTCAATTTCTAACACTGGAAAACAATTTTCATTAAAAAAAAAATACACATGGCAAAATACTACCAAATGTGAAGGTCATATCTGGTTTTTGAGTTCTTATATAAAGGCCGTAAAAACTTCCCCAGGGAAGAGCTTTCCTGGGAAGCTGTGCTTATATTTGTTCACATCTTAAGATGGTTTCACTGTCTCACTTGAGCATCCAGCAAATATTTGTCAAGTAATTCTCATATGCCCAGCACTCAGCTAAGGATTTGGAGATGAGCCAGCCAGAGCCCCTGCCCTCGGGAGATTCTCATCAAATGGGAAATCAACATGTCATAAAATAATTATAGTAGAGTGTGATAGATGGATATTTTTAAAATGTATGTACCTGCCACAGAAGAAACAGAAACAGGACCAAGAAGGACATTCTGGAGGAGAGGACATTCGAGTTGAGACTTGAAGGGTGAGCGAGAGTTTGCTAGATCAGGGAAGGAGGGGATTTCCAGAAGAAGCCATCCAGGCCTTTGCTGTGCAGTATGGTAGCCACTCGCCACACGTGGCTATTTAAATTGAAACTAATTATAATTAAGGTAAGCATCAGTTTTTCAGCTGTACAAACCACACGTCAGGTGCTTAGTGTGGCTCACATGTTTAGAGGCTGCCTCGTTAGGCAATGCAGGATTAGACCATTTCATCTCTGCAGAAAGTTCTGGGGCCCTGCACTGAATGAACTATGGTGTCAGTAAAGACAGATACCCTCAGACTCTCACAAGTTCAGGACACTGAAAGTTGTGCAGTGTTGCTCGGGTGCTAACAAGCGGAGTCGGAAGGGTGAGCAGGTGGCAGAGCAAGAAAAGGTGTGTGATATCATTTGTCCCAACCTGGTTGGCTCTGCTGGATTCGGTACACTACCATCTCCCCCCGCCCCACCACTGCAATCATATTTCTAGTTTCTTTTCTTTGTAGCTGACATGCATTTAAATATGTCACATGGTCCTAAAAAAGCAATGTTACACCACGTATGTTCCAGGTTTCTGCAAGGGATGGCACACTTGTATTCTTGCCTTCAATACTGCCTGTGAATATTAAATATTTTAATAATCTTTTCACAGTAGCAAAAATTATAAAAGCAAAATGGACTTAACTTTTTTTCATACCAAGCCAGTCAACATTGTCAAACTATATTTGGAAACTTACAAAATCATTGCCATGGTTATATATTGAGCATTATTGAAATTATTTTATTGTACTTTGATTTTATTATTTCGTCTCTTTGCTTGTGAGAAGTATAAAAATATAAGATAAATTTAAATTTAGTGCTGATGAAAATAATGAGGGAGATTTATACTAACAAATTGTTAATTTCTTTTCTGAGTTAGACTTGATTAAAAACCTTAACCACTTATTTTTTTTTTATATTCTGATGATTAGTCTTATGTTGGATTAATCTCACTTAAACAAAGGATGAGATTAGGGTTTAAATTGGAATTCTCGGAAACTATTTTGCAAGTGACAGTTCACACATATTTCCTTTCAGATATATATTTTATTATTTTATTTCAATATCTATCTATTCATTCTTCAGAAATCTGTTCATTCAGCAAATATGTATTAAACCCTTCTGTTGCACCAGGACTGTACTTGAAATGCAGCAGAGAACAGGACAATTTCTCCTCTGTTATGGAGCTGACGCTCTAGTGGGGGAGGAATGACCGATATGCAAATGTAACTGAACAAGTAAAGAGTGAGCCTTCACATTGTCCCTCATTACCTGAGGACAATAAAACAAAGTGGTTGTCTGATATGTAAGGGGAAAGAGCAGTTCTTTTTCCCGTATGGTCAGAAAATTTCTCTCTGATAGGTTAACTCTAAACTGATCCCTGAATAGTATGCAAGTCAGGCTCTGGAGGAAGAACCTTCCAGATCAGCGCGGAGGCTCCACGGGAGGAGGAACTTGACATGTTGATTAAGTAGGCAGATGACCACTGCTCTTTGAGTATAGAGAGGTGAGCGAGTGCCAGGCCTAATAAGGCATTTTAAGCTTCAGTTAGGACTTAGCAGGTTTTGAACACAGGAGTGATGTGCTCTGATTGGTGCCTTTAAAAGGTCATTACTATGTAGAGAATGGAAGTTAGAGGTGAAAAACAAAGCCAGGATGACCTGTTAGAGACATTGATGATGATGGCTTGATAGTGGTAACAATGGAGAGAAGCGAGGGATTCTCAAAATATTTTGGTGGTAACTTCACGCATACTGTTAGGTTCTAGATGTGACGCCACTTACTGCTACAGGGAAGATGGGCATACAGGAGGAATGGAGAGATTTATTAAAGATGTCTAAGTGCTGGGTACTTAACTAAGCAAAATCATGGTTGGCTATATATTCTTTTCTTTTTTTTAAAATTTTGCTGCATGACTTTCATATGGAAGAAATGCTTGCTCTGCTGTGAAGAAAAATGATGACCTGTATTGTTTTCTACTATTGTAGTTTATTCGCTTCAGAAAAATTAATAGAATTCCTGTTAAGTACTAGGCATTATGCTAAGCACCGAGGAGTCAATGGTGCCTGCCCACGTGGGGCTTCCAGTCTAATAGGGAAACATTTAGCAATGCATCCACACTGATCTGCGTTCCATACTAATTCAGGGTTTTACCTCAGCACTATTGATGTTTTGAACCTGATAATTCTTAGTTGTGGAGGTGCAGCTGTGCATAGTAAGATGTCTAGAAGCATCTCTGGTTTCTGCCCACTAGATGCCAGTAGCATCTTCCCAAAATATCTCCATACAACCAAAACTGTCTCCAGACATGGTCAAATATTCCCCGTGGGACAAAATTGTCCCCAGTTGAGAACTCGTGCCCTGTTTCCAACTCCTGTTGCCTAATCACCATAGCCAACAGAAGTCTTAGTAATAGAGTCAAGTTCAGAAGCCCGTTCTCATCACCTGCGAGGCGGGAGAGTGTTTCCTTGAACATTAGTGGTAGAACCAAACTTGCTGTGCTTGAAGGCAGCTTATAATAGTTGAGGTGGAACTGGTCTCCTTTCGATTCCTTATTCAGTTTGTGTGAACATAGAACATGTGGGGTTGCATGTTATTACCAGTCTGTGAAGCCTGGAAAAGACCAAGTGATTGCTTAAGTCAAGATGCACCAATTTTGGTCCTGGCCGTGTATGACTGGTGCCTGTGAACCAAAGGGTCACTGGTTTGATTGCCAGTCAGGGCACATGCTTGGGTTGGGGGCCAGGTCTACAGTTGGATGTGCATGATAGGCAACCACACATTGCTGTTTCTCTCCCTCTCTCTCTCCCTCCCTCTCTCTAAAAATAAATAAGTAAATCTTAAAAAAAAAAAAAGCACCCATTCTGATCACTTTGCAGTGCTCTGAAAACATGAGTCATTGAAAGACATTTTGATCTTTCACAGTTTAAAAATGTTATAACCACCATTACAATATGTTGCATTTTGGAATTAGTTCTACCAAATTCATATTCAGTTCTATGAAAAACTGCATAGATTTGACTTATTTCACTCCTCCACTGCCACCTGGATTTCAAAGTGTGGTACTTGTCAGTTCTACACTTGAGTTGAAGAGCAGATTCTAGAACACAGACAGCTTGTTGGGGAAAAAGCAAGCAGTCGTTCTACTCTGCAATGCCAATTACAACAGCGGCAATGAGTCCTGCCAGTGAGGATGTTAATATTTATTAAGTGAAAGTTAGGTGCTAGACATTGCAAAAGTCGCTTAACGTATCATGTTTCTTTAATGATCATAACCCCATGAGATCATTGTTGTTATTTTTACCATTTTGTATGTGGTAAATTGACGTTAAATATCTTGCCCTGCTGGTAAGTTATAGGGCTGGGATTCAAACACCAGTGTGTCCTCAGAATCCAGGCTCATAACCTCTCGGTGAACCTGGCTCTTCAGGTATTATTAATTGGTTATGCTAACCTTGTCCACTGAATCAAGATATGGCCTCAGAACACTTTTCAACACAGGCTACTGCCAACTGATCAAAGCTAATATTTGAGATGACACCTACCTGCCCATCAATACTTTAACTCTTCCTCCTCAATTATTAGGCTGTGAATTCTTCTGAGACAGAACATGGTTTTGCTGCAAATACATGTGAATCAATATCCAGGAAACTTGTAAAGAAAGGGAAAAAATGGTTGAAGTATCTCATAAGTAACATTTCAGACTCCTCTGAACTTTAGTCAATAGAACTAGTATTTTTCTGGTCTATTGTTGTATTTCCCATTTTAATTTTACAAAGACAAATAGAACACCCTTTCTGCATGGGTGACATTTAGCAATATTGAGATGTTGTCACATTGGTTCCACAGGGACATTTTTGACCTTCAGACACATCCCCAAATTTCTCCTTAGTGGTTCATACTTTTGAGGATCAATTCTAGTGAGACCTGTTTTAGATTAGAGCATACAAAATCCAGTTTCGCTACCTGAACTCATTCAGTTAATCTTTTATTCCTTTCTTCTTGAGTTGGAAAGAGTTCTGTACAACAATCTAAAACTTGAAGGCCATGGGAAGATGTGCTTCTCCCTTATTCTCACTGTGTTGCCCTGTATTAGGCTACTCACGGGTACAGTAAAATTGAGCTACATCACAAGTTGGCAGCTTGAAGCCTGAGATCTCTGTGCCACTATTAATTACACCAGCGGAAGAGGTAGCCCTTTTTTGTAGATGACCCATGAACATCAATAAAACAAATGGACTGACAATAAGTTTGGTTAGGTAAAATGTTAGTTCAAAACATGGTAGCATAAAGATAATGTCACTAACTGACCAACACAACTGACTATATAATTATGAATTTTGTGGATACAGTTTTCAAATATAGTGTGTTGTAATAACTGCATCTCTGAGTGGTTCCGATTTTAAAATATGATTTTAAGACTAGTTTAAAAGTTTCTCTATCTATTTTTACATGAAAAAATGGAAACACTTTTCAGGATGCCCAAGCATGACCAAAGAACACATTTTGGTTTTTCTGAGGTTAGGCAATCTTTTTATAATTGATGGATAGGTGGGTTCATATTAACAAACTCTTGATTTGGGCTGCGTTTGATCTTTAAGAATTTCCCAGCCCCACCTAAGCTATACTGCTCTGGCATAGGGCATTGATTAAGATTTTTTTCCCTTTAAAAAAGTCCTTGAATAAATTTCCTAGCATTAATATTGTAACACTCAATTTATGTATAGGTCCACACCGCACTCTGAGAAATACTACTTTGTACGTCTTGCTTTTCATGTCTGGTTTAATTTTCTAGCTCTTGACTCTGCCTGAGTATAATCTGCCCCCAACCTCTTTAACACTAGGACTCAGAAAAGTGATGACTGTAAATTGATGGTTGTTAAATAGACTGTTAATGACTAAGAGAACCTATCAATCTTGCTGACCAGAATTATATTTAACAAAGAAGATGGCTAATTACTGCACTGTTTTGTTGGTGGCTATTTTAATCACACTGACTGCCCTTGTTGGCGTGGAGAGCCATTAGGCAGCAGACGCAGGAGACAGGCCATTGTGGCAAAGTGGTGCTGATGCCGGGAATTGGACTCCAGAGGGCGATTTGTCAGTTTGCTTAGGAGGTTCAAATTTTACTTTGTTGTGCTCAACGCCACTGCCTGTTGGGTTCCATCCCTTTACATTAACGAATAATGTAAAAATCCGTTAGTTTCTCTCTGTTGTTATTCTTTATCTTGCAAATTATAGGGTCATTATTTAGGGTAGACAGAGACTGTGGGCACTTCAAGGGTCCTAGAAGATATGGAGCTGGCCAAATTGATTTATGGATGGGACAATGATTTTACATCAAATTATCGTCTAGAGGCATTTTTAGCTTGTAAGTTTACTTTCATCTTTTTTTCTCTCTAGTTCAGGAACAATGGAGTTTTCATATGCCTGCTTTTCATAATTTTTCTAAATTCAATAGTCTTCTAAAAGCAGCCCTGTTCTGTTGAGGAAAGTCTACACAGAAATCTCAGAGTGCATGTGGATTCTTTGCTTCCCAAAAGCTCACTGCAAGGGTCTTTCAAATGGGTCATTCTTCATGGCAATTTAAAATGATTTCACTTATAAGACATCTGTGAATACCCAGTTTTTAAGGACTTTTTTTTTTCATAAGGCAAGGGCACATATGCATAGCCCTATGCCAGTGCCCATCAGAGATGATTAATATTGAAAACCTGCTGCCAGAGAGATGACGAGGCCTGATGGGCCAAGGAGTGGGGAACACAGAGGCTCGCTCCAGACCTGCATCGTGGAGGGTATGGAATAAAGGGCGCAGTAGTTTCTTGGTGTGAAGGAGCTAGCTGACATGTGTCACCCCATCATGGAATTCTTTTTTCTTTTGTATATTTTATTGATTATGCGATTACAGGTATCCTAATTTTTTCCCCTTTTCCTCCTCTGCCAAGTACTCCCCTCCCCTCCAGCAATCACCCTCCTTAGTTCATGTCCCTGGGCCCTGTATATAAGTTCTTTGGCATCTCCATTTCCTGTACTATTCTTAATATCCCCCTGTCTATTTTGTACATGCCAGTTATGCTTCTTAATCCCTGTACCTTTTCCCCCATTTGCACCCTTCTCCCTCCCAGCTGATAACCCTCCAAATAATCTCCATTTCTATGATTCTGTTCCTGTTATGATTGTTTGCTTAGTTTGTTGTTGGTTTTGTTTTTTGATTCAGTTGTTGATAGTTATGAGTTTGTTATCATTTTAATGTTCATAGTTTTCATCTTCTTTTTCTTAAATAAGTCCCTTTAACATTTCATGTAATAAGGGCTTGATGATGATGAACTCCTTTAGCTTTACCTTGTCTGGGAAGCACTTTATCTGCCCTTCCATTCTAAATGATAGCTTTGCTGATTGGAGTAATCTAGGTTGTAGGTCCTTGCTTTTCATCACTTTGAATACTTCTTTCTAGTCCCTTCTTGACTGCAAAGTTTCTTTTGAGAAATCAGCTGATAGTCTTATGGGAACTCCTTGGTAGGTAACTCACTGCTTTTAAGATTCTCTCTTTATCTTTAGCCTTTGGCATTTTAATTACAATGTGTCTTGGTGTGGTCCTCGTTGGGTCCAACTTGTTTGGGATTCTCTGTGCTTCCTGGACTTGAATGTCTATTTCCTTTGCCAGATTAAGGAAGTTTTCTTTCATTATTTTTTCAAATAAGTTTTCAATTTCTTGATCTTCCTCTTTTCCTTCTGGCATCCCTGTGATTTGGATGTTGGTACATTTAAAGTTGTCCCATAGGTTCCTAAGCCTCTCCTCATTGTTTTGAATTCTTGTTTCTTCTTTCTGTTCTGGTTGAAAGTTTATTTCTTCCTTTTGTTCCAAATCATTAATTTGAATCCTGGCTTCCTTCCCTTCCCTGTTGGTTCCCTGTATATTCTTTATTTCACTCAGTGTGTCCTTCATCTCTTCCTTTATTTTGTGGTCATACTCAATGAGTTCTCTGAGCATCTGGATCACCAGCATTTTGAACTCTACAACTGATAAGTTAGCTATCTCCATTTCATTTAGTTCTTTTTCTGGGGTTTTGTTCTGTTCTTTCATCTGGGCCATATTTCTTTGCCTCCTCAACTTGGCAGCTTCCCTGTGTTCGTTTTTGTGTTTAGGTAGAGCTGCTTTTACTCCCTGTCTTAGTAGTGTGGCCCATATAGAAAAGGCACCTGAAAATTGTATGGGGCTGAGCCTTAGGTAATTGCCAGGGGAGGACAACCTGCTTCAACTCTTGGTGGCTCTGTGTGCGTGTTGTGGAGTGGGAGGGCCAATTCAGAGAGGGGTCAGTGCTACTGCCTGGCTTCTGGAGGTCTTCTGGGCACTTGCCCCACTTCCAGTCACCTCACCCACCTCCTGTATGTGATTGGTACCCTCCTAACTGCTGCTGTGGGATTTGCATACGTTCTAAACCTATACAAGCCCTTTAAGCAGCAATGATCCGGCAATTTCTTCTGCTGCCCCCACCCCCACCCCCACTGGTTTTTACAGCCAGAGGTCATGGGGGTTTACCTTCCCAGTGTGGGAACTCTGGGATGGGTGGTCCGGCCAGGGGAGATGATCACTTGTTCCCAAAATATCCCTTCCAGTTTTTATCCACCACATGTGAAAGTGAGATCACCTGTTCCACCACCACTGCTGCCACCTCTCCATACCTCACCACATCCTCTCCTCCCTGGCTCCATGACCCCACCCTTCCTGCCCATTTGGATGAGTGTGACTTCTTTAAATTCTTGGTGGTTGGACTTCCATTCAGCTTGATTTTCTGATGGTTCTGGGTGTTATTTATTTTTGAGATCTTGTTATAATTCTTTCTAAGGTTGTATGAGGAGGTGAAGCATATCTACCTAGGCCTCCATCTTGACCAGAAGTCCCCATTCATGGATTTCTTAAGACCTGGATCCTCTAAGAATTTTTGGCTCCTCTGTGATGTTGGGGGAGATAAATAACTTAGAAAGGTGATCCCCTTCACATCTGCAGCCTCAGTAATTCTCATGTTGTTTAGTCAACCTCTCCTTCTACCTGGAAGAATCCTTCTGTTGGAGCCTATTGCAAGAGCCACTGCCTTTATTACCAACTTTCCTTTGCCCCCCTATGCAGAATGACCTCCTCCTTTTTTATATCATATATCTTACGGCTTATTGTTAGTTGTCTGTGACTCTGTCATGATGGCCTCCCTGAGGATAGAGGCCACATCTTACTCTTATTTGTCTCCTTTGTTCCTGACATCTTGACTGCCAGAGAGTTGGCCCTTGACCTCAGCTGGGCAGCTGGAAGGATAGATTAATTGTCTTTAGCCAATTGATTTTTGAGGCCTCTAGGAAGTATATATGTCCTTGGAAGATTGGCACATATCCCACCAACTTGGGAACCTACCCTTGAAGACTGCATTACCTTAGTTCTGACCTTGTGTAGCAGAGATGCTGAGTGTATGTTTGTGTAATTACATCAAATTGATGGCAGCCACCTAACGCAGGGTGCAGGTGCGGATTAACTTAGACCATCATTTTCCAAAGTATATTCTCTGGAATGGTAACAGGTTGAAACAGAAGAGAAAAAAATAAAGGTCTATGGTAAATAACCTTGGAAAATGCTCAGCCAAACAAAAATAAATATGATTCTGAACGGCAAAAATTCTCAGCCCTTAAAACTTTGTATGAAACTCCAAGAAGAGATGTAATAAGCAGCATTTCTAAAAGTACTTTATGATATATCTCCTTATTTTTTCTTTTTCTTTCTTTCTTTCATTTTTCTCTCTTGCAGAGCAGTTCTATGGTAATAGTGCTTCAAAGATCATACTTGGGGAATTCTGATTTAGACTGCTAAGAGTCATTAACTGTTTTGGCTGATTTCGGAGTAATGAAAGAAAATGATTCAGTTGGTTCCCATTTCGTAGATGAATTAAACTAACCATTTTGTCTTGGGAAGCTAATAAATGAACTTCAGAACTTCCCCAGCAGGAAGCAAATTTGGGCACCATTGGTTATTCAGGGACCCTAACACTGGCCTCTCCTGGGATTCCTCCAGTGAAGCAGGAAGGAGGGGCTCATCGACGGCCCTTTCTGTTCTAACAACTGGCTCTCTAGACAATGCGAAAGAGCCCCAGAATGATGCCCAGCATTGTATTTATGGCTGTCCTGAAATGAAGAATGTGACTAAGTGGAGAACCAGCTATGGAGACCACATACAACTGAGGTCTAACTTCCTCAGTGGAAACCCCACAGGGAAGCCATCTGCTCAGACCATGAGGCCTCCAGAAGCTCTTCAGTCTTTAACCCTCTCGAAGAAGTTAATTTTGTGCTAGGAAATAATAAAATTACTGCTGGCTCAGGCCAGATTCTCTGGAATTTAATATCGTCCCCATCTCTGTGCCTTGTGTCAGTGCTCTTGATTAGCTGTAATGTGGTATTTTGAGCACCATTTAGATATTAATTATTTTTTAATAACTTCTTCATTGAAAGCCTAAGGCTTTGCCTGGGATTCTAATAAAAGTTTTCACATGAAAGAAAGGGATAATGTTAAACAGGCCCTGATAAACCCTGTGAAGAAAATTCATTACAATATCTTTGACAAAAGAAAAGAAGGAAGAAAAAAACAACACATATTTTTAGACAACGTGCATTGTCTCATTAGGATTTTACATTCATTACTGCACCATCGCTGCAAATTATTCTGTTACATATGTGCCTATGCACCCATGAAGAATTAGTGTCTTCTTAATGAGCACCAAAGACTGTATGTATTAAAAACCCCTTAACCCTATGTAAAAAAGAAACCATTTATTAGCAATTATGTCTTGGTATTAGAAAATATTTTTCTTTGGAAGCATTCAAAGCACATTTTCACGTCTTCTCTTACTTGACCTTTCAGCATTGCTTTGAGGGAGAGTGGGGCCGAGGAGGCTGCCATCTCTGTAATATAGGAGAACGGGCTATTCTAGAGAAGGTAAATGACTTGGTCACTTTGCCCAGTGAGTCAGAGGTTGTGATGGCTTCACTCCCCGGTATAATCTGAGGGCGTGGCGAGGCTTCGTGCAATCTGAAATAGTTCTGTTTTCCTGCGGCATGTGTACTAGAATTATCACCACTAGAGATTCACGAATAGTCCTTTTTATAAGCCAGTTAAGGCAAACCCTTGGGAAGAGGCCCATCTTATCATCAGAACCTTTGAGACCCCTGCGGTTGGAGGGCTACATGGGCAGTGTGTGCTGGGAAGGCTGGGCTGGCCGTTGATTCCCGGCCTCCAGTCCCACTGTGATTGGCAAGTGCCCACGCCTTGGTGAATAGTTTTTAGAATCATCCCGAGCAGTAGGGACAAAGTAAGACAATGGGTAGTTATAGGAGTAGGATGAGAAACACAGAGACAAACTCTTCCAAAAGGCCGTACTGGGCAGACCAAATCATTGCCAGCATGATGAACAGGACCCAGTCCCACCCCTGTTATATTTGTCCAGATCCCTGGAAGAAAATAAATCAGTATGGACAATATCTTTTTCTAATGTGGAGTCATTGTTTAAAAAAAAAAAAAATTCTTGATCTCTTCCCCCGGATTTTTTGCTGCACAATGAGTGGAGTATACACCATTACATAATGCACACCCCTTATTATGATGTTAGAAATAAAATGAATATGATACTGATTATTCTGCGGTTCACTTGCATTATTTCTTTGCCTTCAATCGGGCCCTTTTAACCATATTGTCATTTTTAAAAGGAATTTGTTGAGCTTCAGTTCCACAGGCAGTATAGACACACTTTTCTCCTTATTAGAGAAAGTCCACATTCTTTTTAAAAAGGTGGCTTTCCATATACATTGTATATGGTCATTTAAAAATGATAATTTTATTTGTTAACCTGGAATACATAGCCACTTGGCTAAGCTACATATCTGAGTGGAATGTATTTACAAATCTGAAACCCTGGGTCTGAATTTCTTAAGAGGCAACTTGTTAAAGAAAACAGACTCCTTTATTTCTTCTAACAGATTGCCCGGTTGGCAACAGAACCCTTGAAATCCTCAGGGAACAAATTGGAGATAAAAGTTAGAAAGCAAACCCGGCTTCTGTTCCAAGCTCTGAGCAGACCCAAGAAGAAAGACTGAATTTAATCAAAAAGGATTTTATTGATGAAGGTATCTCTCCTTCAGGCTAAACTTTGGCCCCTGCATGCTAATAAAGCCATCTCATTTCTCAGAAGTACCCTTCTGCATAAAATCCGGGCAGAGACCGTGGACAAGAATACACCTTGGGGAGAGGGACTTGAAGATGATCAGTCAGAAGTTGGCAAAGTCTCCTTCCGTCCCTTGCTGAGTTAGGGGACTGGCCTCTGGACTGGCTGATTCTTCATTCTCGGGCCGTCACCTGAATGTGTCTGGAGTCCTTGCGAGAGAGCAGGTTCGCAACCAGCCCTGGCTGCGTCCCCTGGCTCGTTCTGGCTGAGCCCTCAGCGATTGCTCTCTGCTCTGTTACTGCCCTGGGATCTGCGCACATGGTAGTTTAACTGCCGATATGAAGATGAGCAATCTGGAGGCTGGAGGTTTTATGACTGCTAATTAGTACTCTGTTTGTGCCCTTTTCATCTGTTATTATAATAGGATGGCATGACACGCAAACTTCTTTTCTTGGCTTTCTGGCTGCTGCAGCCAGAGGGGGCTGCATTTTGTACTTTCTTGTTAGCCATGTGCTTGAAGAATATTAATAAAGATGAGTTTAAAAGGGCAGGCTGTGTTCTGAAAGTTTCTGGTGCTCAACTTAAATCTATAATTCAGCTCCTGCGCTTCTCACAGCTGTGAAAGGAAGCTCTTGCCCCAAAGATGATGCTCAGACTCCAGCAAATGGAAAAGGTTCCTCGGCTACTGTTCATTCTTCTTCTTGGAGATCAGCAGGAGCTGAGGGGGCCTCTAAGGCTCTGTGACTCACCGAAGTAGCAAGTGAATAGGCTGGGGTTCATATTCATTCAGGGATCTCCTTGATGGCTTAGCAGTTTCCTTTCTCTTCTTTTGAGCCTATGCTGCCCCTCCCCCCATCCCTGTGTCCCTCCCCCTTAGCCCGCCAGAAATGATTTCCTGACTATCTAGGCACTGGCCTCTCTGAGCTCCACTGGGAGGTAAATTCCATAAGGTCAGGGGCCACATCCTTCTCTCATCTGGAAACCCTGCAGTGCCATTTCTGGCAAGCAGTTGATGTTCCACCAATGAAATTCGATGCTCAGCTATTTTCTGGCGAGTAGTCTATGCTCAAGAAATGTGTACTTCCTTAGTGAAGGAGACTTACTTTCCTGATTGTAAACCAGGAATTCAGATGCTACTTCTACAATGCTGTGGGAGAATTAACTGATGCCGACACCCTGGCAAAGTACCTGGTAAATAGCTGGTCTTCAGTTAGTGGAGGCGAAGTTCCTTCTTTCCTCTGAGCCATGTTATCTGAGATGCTCAAGTGAAAAGTGGCTCAGACTATGAGAATGTGGGAGTGGAGGCTAGGGCAGGTGTGTTGGGGTGTAGGTGGCTTTTGTCCCCCATTGACCATTTTGGGGAAGGGTGGATCTCCAGGCTGTCATATATAGTAGGAATGTAAAGTTCCTTGCTTCTGTTGCTGTCTTCTTGTGACAGAAAAGGTTATGTGCAACCAAGAGCCATAGGAAGACACTGTGGTGCTCTGGCTCTGGGAGGGGGGAAAAAAGCTTCCTTCAGACCTCCAGGTCAGAGTTTGCCCCATAAAGTGGTTTCCCTTGTGTGTCTTTTTGCTTTGATCCCACAATCCTCCTGCCCTTGCAAGTATAATATAAATGCCTGGTTTTGTCTTCTCTTAGGGTCAGAGTTCTGAAATTTCCAAGGAAAACTAGCAAACTAGGTTTTGGCCAAGACTAGCCTCCCAGCCGGTTTTACTCATTCTGAGTACGTGAGTTCTCAGGAGCCACAACAGGGGAGCCTGGCACGTGCTCAGATTTCCCAGTGGAAAGTTGAATTCCTTTGGAAAATGAGAGTAGAGCTCCTGTCCTTCATACATGCCTTGAGGCCTCGCTGGGGGGGAAGTCAAAGAAAAAAACCCCCACCTGTTGGTGACACCCCAGGTGCATGGACTTTAGGAATTGAAAAAAAAAAAAAAACAAAACCACATTCCAGCAGCAAAGCCTGGCATGGAAGTTGCAATTAGGATGTCACGCTGGATCTCGGGGAGTGCACGACCAGGCAGAGCACTGTACCCTGCTGAAGCGAAATCCAGCAGGCTGCAGCTGCTGGTGTGCTCCTGCTATTACAGATATGAGAGAAACTTCAAGCAAATCACACCAGAGAGGTCAATAGTTTACAGGAAAAAATACAGCACCGAGCGGCAGTTGCTTGACGTTCTTCCCTGGAAGCCTTTGTGTCTCTGCTCCTGAGGGGATTTTTCTTCCTGAGCTTGTTGCATCTTTCAAACTCTTTTGAGCAGCGGGGACACGTCAGACTCCCTGTGCCCGTTGGTACCTGGTGTTTCTTAGACAGTATTTATGCAGTTGAAACTGGGCTTGAGTTCTGAGGAAGTTGTGGTCTCTAGCTGTGGTGCTCCAATGCGCATCCTGTTTCCGCTTGTGCGTGTTGATAGTAAATGTATCTTGGGTACTTCTCAACAACCCTGAGGGCCAGTTGGTGAGCTTTCTTGTAGGACATGAGGGTGACAATAGAAAGAAGCATTTAAAAATACCCTTAATTAGAAACATTAAAAAAAATGAACAAGTCTGTTTTGATACTCCATTTTTGTTTTTGGCTTCTTTTTTTTTTTTTTTTTTTTTACAGTTTCCTGAATTATAAAACTGCAGGGAATAGTTGACTTAAGGTCTCTTCTGTCTTTGAAATTAAATCAGTTACATGACCTTTTGGTTCTATACTTTCTGATAACATCCACTACCTACTTCTTAACAGTCCACTGGCAACTGAGGAGGTGTTGACTTCTCCCATTCTTTCCTCCTTCATAAAGGTGGATTTACCTACCATCCCCCAATGGGACTCTTCTATCTACTCTCAAAATAAGAGGAAGACACTTCAGATCTGTCACATCTTGGCTCGGTAGCCTGAACGTTTGGGGAAGGAGCTATTATAGCCAGTATTACAGCCAAATATAGGTAACTTTGGAATATAAAATAACATCACTGAACTTTAATAATGACCTGATAAACCTTCTAGCCCCTAGTTTCCCACCATAATAAAATTGTCCATAGGAAAGTTGGATGGTCCTCTTTGAATGTGTATACTTATTGTTGTATTTACAGCCAGTGTTATACTGGTAAGTGGCTAAGAACCAGCTCTTCAGGGGAAACCCGTACATATCAATGCCTACATCTACATACATGTGTACAAATTTGTCATAAATTTTACTGAGATAAAGTATGTGAAGTGCACAATTTGATTTTCACAGACAGCTTCTGTTGATGCTAGCTGAATTCTTATATTTGTAGTTGACCTGTAGTTCCAATTCATCCATGATTTGAGAAATTCAGATGAGGAATGATACGTGCCTAATATTTGATTCAGCAAAGTCGCTAACATGAGTGACAAACAAGGGTGTTTTGGACATGAATGTTAGTGGATATTTTCTTTATGTTAACACCTAAAACAAAAGTAAAGCAGCAAATATTATGAGTTACTTCTTGCTAAATGAGATAATAGATTTATTATACTGGAAGAATATTCTCTCAATTTTTTGAGTTATTCACAGTGTGACAGGTAAAGACACTTCATACTTTTAGGTTTAACCCGCATTGTTAATATTTTATTCATCACTTCCTCAAGGCTAGATAACCAACAAAACAATATATCGGTAGTGTTTGCCAATTCTGTTGTGTAAATACCCCCACCATGGCTGATTTTAGTATCACACTGTCTTATAGTATTTCTGCTCTACAGCTACGCTAGACATAAATAGCCTAAGAGCATACAATGCTAAAATGTAGTGAAATAATTAGGAAGTGAAGAGCTTTAAATAATTATATTTGTTACATATATTTTTTTAAGTTACAAACTTTAATTTTGAATGCTTTTTAAAACAATCAGCTTGCACAATTTATGGAAATTTCACAAACAGTGCTTATGAACGAGTACAAACCGGCCCCAGCACACCGCCGTGTCCCACTTACAGAGATCCCAAAATAAGCAAGAGACCCAGGAAGTTTGGAAAGAATGTAGGTTTGCTGATCTAGTAGAAACGCTTCCAAGAAAATAATTTCCTCTAAACACTGTATCACCCTCGTCCTCCCAACAGCACAGTTATGGCCAAAGTCACTTTAGTCATGCCTTTTATGATCCTAGCAAACTCTAGCTTAGCTTTAGGCGGTGCATTGTGTCCAGGACTGTGCCTGTTTCTTCAGTGAGAAAGGACAACCAGGGCTCATGCAGGTGAGCCAAAACTCCAAGGTAACACACGTTTCTACTCTAGCGACAGCATCTGCCTCCCTCTTCACAGTGGATTTCGGTTTTCTAGACATTCTTCCAATAATCTCTCTGCGTCTTCACCTGTTCTCCGTGACAGTCTTCCACACAGACAGTTTACTTTGTGGGAAGATGAAAGTTATCTCTTTGACTGAAATAACATAATTAGAGGGAAACTAAATTACATTGCCAAGTTTGGATTTCTCCACCAAATACCACCTGAGAAACTTGTCAAAACTCAATTATTGCCTGCTCTGCTTATTAGTGAAAACAATGTGCTGTCATAATTCCTCCTCCTAATAATTTGTTTTCTGTACTTTAATATTGTAAATCCTTTTTTTTTGTTTATCTACTCAATTGAAGATGTGCGTGAGGATATTTCAATAGTATGATTCTCAAAAATTATTTTACAATATATGTTAACCGCATACTTCTAAAAACACTAAGGTTTACATGTGTTTTCAATGTTTTATCTTCTGTGCCTAAATGTATTTTTATACTGAACGCAGGCATTTTATTTTATTAATTATTTATTTTTAGGGAGGGGAAGGAAGGGAGGGAGGCAGAGAGGGAGAGAAACATCAGTATGTGGTTGCCTCTCACACACCCCCTACTGGGGACCTGACCGGCAACTCAGGCATGTGCCCTGAGTGGGAATCCAACTGGTGACCCTTTGGTTCACAGACCGGCACTCAATCCACTGAGCCACACCAGCCAGAGCTGAGTGCAGGCATTTTAAATGGACTCATATTTTGATCATGACTGTACCCAAGAGTGTGCAGTGATTAATTTGAACAGTAGTCAAAATAAACCCCTTATGTCTGAGGCTGGTTGAAATGAGAAAAATATTATTTTAGTGAGAAAGAAAGTGGGAAATAAAAGTTTTTCATGTGTTTCCTGTCACAGCACCTGACATTAATTTCTTTCTTATATTCCATATTGTTATAATATAGTAACTGAAAATTTGCCTCATATAATTTGTTGTGAAAAAAACTGACAGTATTATTTACTCAGAAATTATGCAGTGACATGTTTGTCTTCATTATATGTTAACCAAAGCAAATATCTGTAGCTTCGGAGGTAACCAGGCAAAGGTTTTTTAAAACTCTAATATTCTGCCCATATATTTTACTTCCTCCTCTTTTAAAACTTAATATTTTGCTTACTTTTATTTGAAGAAGAAATGGCATATACAAATGAAGTAAGGGTGCTCTTTGTAAAGTCGGGTTTTTTTTAACCAGGATTGGGTGGTTCACAGAGTGACTTTGGGAGGCTCTTCAATGACTGGAAATTACATGTGAACAATTTATGTGTGTGTGCGTTGGCCAGAGGGATCCATAGCTTTAATCAGGATCTGGCAGTGGGCTAAGGTGCTCAGACGCTTAAAAATCATTGCTTTATAGGGATGGTGGGACCAACTTGCCTCTCATTCTCCTTACCTCTCTGAAATGCTTTTTATTAATGAGTTATTGCCCATAGGTCCTTCTTTTATGTCTCTTAAAAGATACTTTTTTATTCCAAGTTCTAATCAGTGGAAGGATAAATAACCAAATATGTGAAAATAAAAAATATTCAAAACTGGGCCAGTGTAGCAGAAATAATACATATGGTAAATGGTTTGTAGTGGGTTGGAACCTGGCCTCTTTAGAAGAAGGTATCTCTTTAGCCAGGTGGCATCACTATCATTTTGTCCCTGCTACATGATGCATTGGAAGAATTCGTTTGCATGCTTATGGAATGGATGAAGAGATTAATTGTTGAGAGGTGGGAGCCAAAAGTGCAGTATCATTACCCATGACAAATATTTGTGTTAAATATGTTTTGTTGTTTTTAGGGAATAGACTCATGGATCCATTTTTTTCTTTTACTGATAAGTGCTGTTGAGTTGTCTGGATGAACAATGGCACTTCTGTTCCAGGTGTTTCCAAATGGAAGGTGACTGATTGTATCACTGGCTCTTCTTAAAGGGACTTAAAGACCAGTTCTCATTCTTTCCAGTTAGCCTGAGAATATGGAACTAGAAAGAGCACAGTGTTGTTTTGGCTAATGGTAAAAATGAAGACTGGTAATGAAGAAGGTTTCTCATTAATTTAACATCCATTATTATGAATTAATTCATTTAAATATGTCTTCATTACCTCTGTTCTTGCAGTTACAACAATAGCTGTTGATTTTTGATGGCTTCCTATCTGCCTCTTACTACGGAAAACTCTTTACATGGCTGATCTCATTTATCCTTCACAACACAGTGATTAGCAAGCATTATTATTGTCCCCATTTTATGGATGAGGAGTGTGGGGCACATAGAAATTGAGTACTGTCACAGGGCTACATGCCTTTTAAGTTTTGGCATCAAGATTCAAGCCAGGCAGTTCAGTATCCCAGAACCCAAGATGGGGGCTGGGAGTTAACCCCGACCATATGGCAGCCAAGCTTAGATATGACAGTGATCCAGAATGACATGGTTCTTTATGCCATGGAAGAAGAAGCTGTGGTAGAGACCAAACGGACCAGTGCTGGAGGTTGCTTTGCAATGAATGGGCAAGGAAGAATTTTTGGAGGACATTTTAGCTGGAGGGCATGACGAAGGCAGGTAAGAGAGAGACTCCTACACAGAGAAGAACCAGTACAAAGGCCCTAGGGAGGGAAGGAGCTTGGAGTATTCTAGAAATAGCAGAAGCCAGTATAGCAAAGAGTGGTGAGCAAGGAGTAGAGTTAGAATAACAATGCTAGTAGGAGAGAGTCTTACTCTTAAAACCTAAAAGGCAGTTCTCTGGTAGTTTAAAGCCATCTTTCTTTGTCCGTGTGACCTATTGTCACAATTGTCAGGTAGGACGTTGCTTTCTTATGTTTGATTTCCCATTTACTCTTATGTTCACAGGGACGTCACCTTCTGTTGTCTATTGGTTCTGTTGGTGGGGCACGTGGCCCTAGTGCTTGGGGAATGAAAACTATTTCCTTAGTTAAACCACTGAATTAAGACTCACAAATAATGTGGCCGAAAGAGTCTTAAAGAACATAAAAGTGGAAAGTCCATCAAACCAAGAACAGAGCCAGTTTCATTAGTGTCGCATGAGGAACCGCCCACTCTGTGGGTGTTTCTGAACCCAGCAATCGCTCAGATTATTTCATTCCTACCAATAATTAATATAACGGCTGTACCTGGATTATGTTATTGACTTTATTTTTCATTCATTTGACCTTACAATATGTTGACTCATTTGTGTTTTGTTTGTTGTTGTGTCTTTTCAAGCAGTTCAGTTTTGACATAGCATGTGTCCCATGGCTAAGATTTCCTGTCTTTGCTCCGTCTACCCCATTATGGCAAATGGCCCTTGATTAGGGCTTTCTTTAGATCATTATCAATTGTTTTCTACCTTGCAGATAGTGCTGTTAGGGTGCATCTATCATATCCCAGGGATCCTATACGGCTTGTTATTTCTGGGTGATTTATTGCCCTTGCCGTGGAAATGCTGTTAGTGAACATTGGGGAGCAGTGCTGTATCGAGGAACATCAATGTATCCTCATGTTCTGGCTCACGGTGACAGTCAGAGATCCATCTCACTGACAGTTACCTTGTTAACATTTTGATCAGATGGCAAATTTGTCATTTTTCATGGTAACATGTATAAGTTTACACAAGGACCACAGATAGATGGGAAAGATAAAACAGGCCTCTCTTGGTTTTTCTGTGTGATGTAATCAGTAATCTTTGAGAGAAGTGAAATAATTACTCTGTGAAAAGCTCAGCCACTCGATAATGTGTTTATTGTAGAAAGCTCAAATTTTTCTTCATTTGGATGGAACGTGCTATGCTCATGTTGGTATGTGTGTGTATGCGTGTGTGTGTTTTGCCTTTGCTGATAATTTGATTAACATACCAAGCCTCTGCGAAGTCGTGACCAAAGGACTTACAGTCAGAATAGTTTGGTTTAATCATATTATATAATGTGAGCAAGATGGTGTGAGAACTGCCTGCAGAGCTCCCAGCATAGTGCGCTAGCAGCCAGGGGCGGGGGTTGTGTTTTTCCTCCTTCTCTACTTTAAACTTGCTCAGACAGCCCCTCACTTGTTAGCGTCAGTATCGAATAATGTATGTTCTTCTCCAAACCCCTGACAGAAACTATGGGGTCTTCCGTCTTGATGCCTCCCCTGTGTGCGATCACACATTTGATGTTGTCTTTGTATTGTTATTCTCCTATTTTCGCTCAGCTGTATTTCTGAAGCTGTGAAATCTTTAAGCTCTCAGCACTTTTGAAAGCTCTGAGCTCTATCTGGTGCTTAGAAGGGAATGTGTTTGAGAAAGAATTTACTTTTTTGAGCAGAGTTTTTTCACCTCGTGAGACTCAGAAACGGGCTTCTGACCTTCCTGTGCAAATGACAGTCCTTAGTACAATGGACAGCTGTCAGGGCTCACAAGAATCTTTGACAAACCAGTATTACTGAAACTCAGGTAAGACTGGCCTAAGTCCACCTGGGCAGCTACTTGAAGCAGGATGACAGGGATCCAGATGTCAAATATGAGTTTCTCCTCTGAACTGTCAGACAACTCATACAGTGTGCCTGGAAGTCCCGAAGTACAGTTGCTTCAAATGCTTCTGTCAGGTGGCCTCGCCTTTGGGAAAATTATGTTATGTTTTTTAATTGCAGTGGAACACAACCACACAGAGGAAAATATGCCAAGTATAATCAATCATTCTGTATATTATAGGCTTTTTGAAAAGGCAGAAAATGCTCATAGTTACATTTTTATGAGTCAAGTTTTCCAATAATTGTGCAACTATTAACCTAAATATAGCTTATTTCTCATTACTTTTCCTATATGCACACTTCTGATAAAGACTTTAAAGTAAGAGGAAATCCATATTTTTGACCATCCTGCTTTGTCTTTTAACACTCTGTCCAGGGCTGAGTGAGGCTTTTTGTGTTCACAGTCTCATCTGACTCACCATGCATGGTTAACAAACTCATTTTGGTTGGGGGGTAGGGGCATGAAAGGAGAAAAGGAAGAGGCAATTTCCTTTCTGCTTACTTGAATATACCTGTTTGAATTTGTCATTCTGATGAGTACTCTCCTTGTAAAAAATAGAGAGAGAGATATAGAAAGTCACATAGGAATCTCATTTTCTTTAAAGGTGACCCTGTGATATTCCCTATAGCCAATATTATCTAAATTCTTCCAAATTTTCCATTTTTCAGACTTGACTTTTTCCTTTACTAGCTTATGATCATGGCAAAAGCCTACTCTGCCTGTCTAAACAAGGTCAACATCTTAAGTGAAATTCCCTATCCCTCATATTTCAGAAGATTCCTAAGGCTCATTAACATGTCCCACAAGTTCATCTCTGACATCACTTGTCACTTCATGCTATGACTCACTGCTCTGGGCCTCCCTGCTCATCACATCTTACTGTTTGTAACTGTATCTTTATGTTCTTGAGGCTCTTCCCAAAACCACTTTGTACCCCTGTGGCCATCTGCCCTCTCATCATTCTCCAAATTGTCACTTCTCACAAGTCTCCTTTTTCTGCTGATGGCTCACTGAATGAATGAAAAAAATTACAATTCCGAATCAGTTAAGTATTTTTGGTTGCACATTATAGAATTCCTGACTAAGAAGTTCAGACAATAAGAAGGTCAAAGGTTGGGGGTTCCAAGGTTGGTTATCTTGTTAGCACAAACATCATCATCAAGAAAATAATTCCTTCCACCCTCGCTGGTGTGGCTCAGTGGATTGAGTGCCGGCCTGCAGAGCAAGGGGTCACTGGTTTGATTCCCAGTCAGGACACATGCCTGGGTTGTAGGCCAGGTCCCCCTTAGGGGGTGTTTGAGAGGCAACCACACATTGATGTTTCTCTCCCTCTCTTTCTCCCTCCCTTCCCCTCAAAAAATAAATAAGTAAAATCTTAAAAAAAAAAAAAAAAATATATATATATATATATATATATATATATATAAATAAATATAATTCCTTCCCTTCCTTCTAGTTCTATTTGGGTTGGCTTCTTTCTCAAGGCTAGTGACCTTCATTTGTCACAAGATGCCTGAAGTGGTATAACCATTCCATCCAGACCCCCTAACAGCTGAAGAATAATGGTGCCAATCTGTTCGCATGTGTTTCTTCTTGATAGACAGGAGCTTTTTCACAGCTCTCTCCCTGCTAACTGAGCATGTCAATAGCCAGAATTGTATCATCTGCTTATTCCCATGAATGGTTTAAACCAGTTCAGTTAAGGGTAGGGTTAGCTTCCCATGAAGAAAGTAGACAAATGGAGAAGGGTAGCTACCTTAACAAAACTGAAGTTTCTTTAGCAAGGCAAAATAGGGGAATGGAGAGGGGGAGACAACTAACAATGTCTGCTACCAATGAAGAAAAGTAAAGCTTATAGTGGGATTTCAGGTATTGCTGCTTGTGGCCCTTAATAAAACGAGGGCTCCCTACTAGTTAGCTCCTCCTTCATCTCTAGCTCCTTACCATGTTGCAGGGGCCATTTATCCCCAAGATGGGAAAGCCATCCAAGTCTCTTCTCTCTCGAAATCTGTTTTCATGTCCCAGGATGACTGATAGCAGGACATTTGTTTCCTTTGAGGGAAGCACCACTCCATCCTCCATAGGAGGGCACGGTCTGCTGTCCCCCCGCTCCCATTCTGCCCTGGTGGTGAAAACATGCAAACAAATACTTATGTCAGGTCTCAGTTATTCCGTTGGAAATAACATTGCCTGTTGTTAGACCTCAAAAATCCATAATAGATGATTTCAAGCCTGATACAATGCACACTGCCATTTAGGAAAAAATAATCTCTTGGAGGTCACTGTTTCTTGTTTAGATATCCATTTTATATACTTAAATAATTTTCATTATTTTACAAATTGTGATAAATTTGCCATCTTAACTGTTTTTCAGTGTGCATTTCAGTGGTATTAAGTACATTCACATTGTTGTGCAATGATCACCACTGTCCATCCACAGAACTCTCTTCATCTTGCAAAACTGAAACTTGGTGCCCATTGAATGGTAACTCCTCATGTCCCCTCATCCCAGCTCCTGGCAGCCAGCATTTCTGTTTTGCTGTCTCTCTGAGTTTGACTGCTCTAGATACCTCCTATTAATAGAATCATACAATATTTGTCTTTGTGACTGGCTTATTTTTATTTAGAATAATGTCCTCAAGTTTTTACACGTTGTATTATGTGTCAGAATTTCCTATTATGGCCAAAGAGTATTCATTCCATTGGATGTATATATCACATTTTGTTTATCCAGTCACCTGTCAATGGATACTGGGTTATTTTCACCTCTTGGTTTTTGCAAATAATGCTGCCCTAGTCATGAGTGTACAAATATTTATTTGAATTTCTGCTTTCAATTCTTCCACATATATACCCAGAAGTTGAATGGCTGGATCATATGGTGACTCTATTATTAATTTTGGGGGAATAACCATACTGTTTTCAATAGTAACTGCATTATTGCACATTCCCACCAGCAGTGCACCAGGGTTCCAGTTTCTTCACATGCTTGCCAATATTTGTTATTTTCTGTTTGTCTTTCATTTTTATTTCTTTTCTTAAATTTTTTTTTTAATTACAGTTGACATTCAACATTATTCAGTGTTAGCCCTGGCCAGTGTGACTCAGTTGGTTGGAGCATTGTCCCATAGCCTAAAGGTTGTGGGTTCAATTCCCGATCAGGGCACATACCTAGGTTGCAGGTTCGATCCCCAGATTGGGGCATTCAGTTCCTGCTCTGGGCACATGCAGGAGGCAACCAATCAATGTTTCTCTCTCTTTCTTCCTCTTTCCCTTCCTCTCTCTCTCTAAAAAAAAAAAAAAAACAATGAAAAAATGTCTTCGGTTGAGGATAAAATAAAAAAATATTGTTTGGTATTAGTTTCTGGTATACAGCATAGTGGTTAAGCAATCATATACTTTACAAAGTGTTCCCCCCAAAAGTATAGTCACGAATATTGTAATAACTCTATATGGTTTGTTTTGATGATAGCCATCCTGATTGGGTGGAGTGGTGTCTCGCTCTGGTTTGATTTGCCATTTTTCTAATGATTAGTGATGTTGAGCATCTCTTCATGTCCAATTTCTATTTTTAAATAAAATTCTTAATATCACAGTCTGAAGCATCTGTGTTCAGAATACTTTGCTGACTGAGGACTCCCTAATTTTGCTAGGGAATGTATGCCTTATCGTTACATGACCAGAAAAGGCTTTCCAAAATAATCCTGTTCAGATCAAGGATACATCTGCCCCAAGGTCAAATCCAGATTCCTTCCTAGAACAAATACACTACCTGAGACCCCTCCTGAGCTCTGGAACAAAATCCTTTTTTCCAGCCTCACCAATTTTGCAATTCAGACTTCATCTCAGAAAAAAAAAAAAAATGCTGGAGTGGTTAGAATAACAACTTGTCCTCGACGTGCCAGGCCCCAATTCACGTAGCTCACACCCCACGCAGGTTAAAGAAGTACCTGCACAGAACAGTCAGTGCTGTGGAGGAGGTCCCAGGCCTCACCCATACACATGTCAGTGAGCTGGTCCTCAAGATGCCTGAGGGCATTTGCATGTTTTCCTTGCCCTAATTTGGTAGGTTCTTCTTTCCCATGTGGTCCGCTGTATCAGCACTCACATTCCGTGCTTGCAGGGTGGTCCCTCTGAATCAGGGAGCCTTTTAGAATGGTGCTGGCTACTGACAATTTCGTAAAAGACAAAGGCACATCCCTCAGTTTGAGCTAACTATAATCCCCACCTGGTAGATCTTTTTGTGTTTGAACCTTCTATCTTTTTTTTTGTTTGTTTCTGTTCCTCTGCACTGGAATCAAGAACCTCTGCAATTTGGAATCTAGACAGTTCTTGAACTAAAATCATTTTTCACAAAGCAGGATTGTTTCTGATCCTAAGGGAATATGCACTCGGGAAAACCTCTGCTATCTTAGGAAATGATGGAACCTGTGGTAGACATATGGATGTTATACAGGGCTTTACGACAGTGACCCATGGATGCCTTCGAGTCCATGTCATGGGCCATCTTTCCAGAAGAGAGCATTTCCAAAACTAGTCCCTCTTCTAGTGTCAACTTTGATTAGATCCCTGCTCATTTGACATTAACCCATGAATAACTGTCTAAACCACATTTTTTGGTGGCAAAGAAAGGTCAATTTTTCTTCTCTAAAAACTGAGAATGAACAAAACCACCCGGATGCTCCTAATATCACAGAAATATAAGTGGTTATTTTAAAGGCTTCCCTTCACTGCACAGGAGGGATTAAATATTGCAGAACATTTTCCCTGTTCCCTGGGCAAAGATAATAGACCCAGAAAGAGCCCAGCATGAGACAAGTGTCTGGATGACTCCATTGAGATGCCTCAGCCAACACTTCCTCTCACCTTCCCAAATGATGATGAAAATGTAAGCAGAGCAATGTCTTCCCTGGGAGATGGAAACTCTTAAAAAGTAAACAGTGAGAAGTAGTTAAGGAGAAGCAGCCGACACCTCTGGCAGTTGCCTCAGAGGTCAACGAGAATGTAGATTGCTTTCCCAGAGGCCTTGGTGACGATGACAGAAGAAAGGAAACATCCTAAATCATAGTCTGAATTATTGTTCCCTGGAAACAAGTGTGAGGCACCTTCAGACTTGTTATCAGTGTTAGAGTGAAACACTACTCTCCTCGGGACCTGAAATAAATGAGAAGGAATAAACCAGTGCTCTCCTTTTTCCAGTGGGGCCTAGAAGGAAGTGACTGGTAGAGACCAGGCTAGTAAAGGTTTTCCAGGAAATGGCCATAGGAAAAAGGGAGCAGTTGCCCAAACAGGAGCTGCTTCTCAAACTTTTGTTTTCGCATTTTATTTTGTTGTTCTGGCTTCTTTGGTTTTGATTTTGAAAAATGGGACCTGTCTCGTGGGGTTTGAAAAGTGATTGAAGGCACTGATTAGCAGCTGATAAACAGAATGTAGTGTTCGGGAGAATGGAGCCCGTAGCAGAACTTTCATCTATAAAATGGAGACAGCAGCGGAGGAGTCGGCGCAGCTCGAAGGCCAAGTCTCTCCTGTTCTCCCTGCACCCCCAGGGCCTTGCGTGGTGCCTGGCACAGGCAGGTGTGTAATCATTTTCTTCTGATTAACTGAAAATCAAATACCTGAGCAAGCAGTCTGATAAAGATTCTTGGCCTCCCTCCCGCTTCCCCAAACCCGCTCCTACCCAGGCGCCAGCACCGAACGCTTCTGTCTGAGAGGGAATGGGCAGGGGCAGCTGGAGTAGCCTGGATCGCTGAATCAGCAGCATCAGTGTCACTTGGGAACTTGAGAGAAGTGCAAATTATCAGGCCCCAGCTGCCCCTGACCTGGTGAAATCTGGGAGGTGCCCCACAGCCAGAGGCCCAACAAGCCCTCCAGCGGATTCCGAGGTACAGCCACGCTTGAGAGTCACTGTGCTAGTCAAAGCTACTGAGCCATTTTGAACTTTTTAACCAGGTGTACCAGCATCTCTCATGACTAGATGATGAGCTTCTGCATTAGTGTGTGGGGCAGAATTGTTTCTTGGCTGGAAGAGAAGCTGGATCAATGGGTCTGAGTGCTTTGAACTTCATGTTGAGGCATTTTGGGTTAGCATGATATAGAATGGTATCTGTGGGATATACAACTTTTGGAGAAAGGCCGTAAACATTTGTGTGACTCCTTTTTGAGAGCTGGGGAAAGTTTATGACCTTCACTTTTCCCTGCAAAAAGGTTGTGCCAGTTTTACCCCCCAGGACTGCATGCATGAAGGGAGAGGAGAGATCATATTTTTAAAAGAGATGTTTTCACCACAAAAATGTGTTCTTGGAGGCTGAGTGCTTTAGACTTATCTGTTGCCTCATTTCCATATTTGCATGAAAACAGAGCAAGGTTAATGCCCAAGACAGAAGTAGGGAGATTTGTAATATCTTTCAAATTGGGAGATACTCGAAAGTGAAGGGCAGTGCTATTATTAATTTCCCTGTGACAAAAGGTATAAATTGGGCCTTTCCTTAGAATAGTGATTCTCAACGGTAATGTTGTCATCTCCACCTCCCTCATCCCTAACCCCTCCCCCCTTCTGCTACTCCCCACCTCCCAGGGATATTTGACAGTGTCTGCAGGCAAATGCATTGCCATAACTGAGGTGGCAAGGTGTGCTACTAGCACCAAGTGGGCAAAGGCTAGGGTGCTGCTCAAATCCTACAGTGAACAGGACAGCACCTCCCACCCTCGCTCCTTAACAAAGAATTATCTGGAACGCGGCCTAGAGTTGAGTGAGCCCTGTGATTATTTATTGTCAATATAATTCTTGAACACCATGACATTCTTAGGTGGTTTAAATTGGTTAGTCTTGCTATGGTTTAGTTTTTATTTCAACTCTCTCAAAGTCTTGTCTTATCATCAATTTAACATCACCTACTCTGCCTCACAAAAGTGGGGGGCGGGGGAGGCATACATTCATACCTCTTTGAAATTGAGCTGAAGCAACTTTTCTTTATGTCCTCCTTTTTTTGCCACCTGAGAACTATTTTCTTGTGTTTTATTTAACTCCAGAAGAAGATAACAATGGATTTTTAAAGCATATTTTGAACAACTGTTATGCTTATAACCCTGAGCATTTAGCTCACTGATGTCTTCAGATGGTAAGTTTTCTTCTGTATACATTCAATAGGATCATCCAATATGGATAAAGGTAGATGTGATGGAAAAACCTGTTCCATCAGAGAATGTATGCTTCTGTTTGCTAGAAAGTTCACGTTATAGTTAGAGCTTTCCTGCAGAAACAAGCACACATTTTGAAAAATAATGCTGACTTAGGTTAAAAAATGTTTTACGGTTAACATTTCAAAGATGATTTCAGTATCCGTGATTTTGAAACCTTCCTTTCATGGTCACCTTTTTTTTTTCTTTTCCTTCCTGTTCATGTTCTCCAAGACCAGAATGAGCTGAAATGTATTAATATTTATTGGATTGAACATGAGATTGAAGCCAAGGTTGCAAGTTTGCTCTGGGTCATGACGACGTAAGAAATGTCCAAACCTGTAGAGAATTTTTATGAATTTATTTGAGTCAAACTGATGACAATTGCTGGGAAGCAAGATCTCAATGGATTGAGAAAGTGCTCCAGAGAATGGCAGTTTTGCACATTATTTTATGTATTAGAATCAAAGGAGGAGACAAAAGAAGGCTTACATGAAATCCACTGGTGGTGGATGGCCAGGGGGTTGGAGGGAAGCAAAGTGAGGGGGGATCTCTATGATTAGATAAAAAGTAAAAGGAATAGACACCTATTTCTTTTACATTGATGGTTATAGGATAGTTAATAATTAACAGGATGACAATAAAAATAAAGCGTTTTGTGTTCTCTGCTCTGGAATAATGATTGTGCTCTGAGGGACCTGGAAAAAGGAAATTACCTTGTCCTTCCAAAGGTTTGTTATCTTAGTCACAAAAAGACAATAGACAGGCTCAGTCGGTTAAGGTAAAGATTGACCTTTGTCAGGGGAGATACAGGCACTATCCGCCATGACTTGCTTTTAGTTAGAAAGTTTTAATTTCAGACCATCCTATGTGGTTGCTTTAGGTCTCTGAGTTTGTCAGGCCTGCCATAAGACTCCCCTGAGCTTGTCAGGTTTAGTATGTGGCCCTTCTTTCTCCAGTCATTTCCAAGGACTGGACCCTGGCAGGGCAGGAGGACCTGGGTTCTCCAGTACTTCTAGCTTCTCTGCACCCAGCCTTAACCTAAGTCTGATATGGATTAAGGCTGGCAGAGAAGTGTGGCTTCCTGCCTCTAGATCTATGACTCCTGGTAGAAAGGCAGAGGATGAATGGTTATGTTCTGAAGTTTTGTGGGAGTTTGAATTATATTTTATAAATAAAGAAGAACAAACAACCCTCATTTCCCCCAAATGAAAAGACTTGCCAACATTGCTGGGAATATGCCTGGTTGCTGAAAGCTAGTGTAAGTTCTGTAAATTGAAGTCAAGAAACCCAGAAAATGTCCTAAATGAAAAAAAATAAAATCTCTTTCTACTTCATTTCAATGAATCCTTCTTTCCCATTAATGGGGGAAACATTGTGCTTTACATTCTTGAGTCACAGTGAGGATCATGGTCCTTGGCGAAGCCAGTTTGAAAAGAAATAAGCCCAGGATACCAATGGTAAAATAAAGTTCACTTAGATAAATTGGTAGAGATAAACTAGGTGTACTGGGAGTTGAAAACCCTAAGAGCTGGCATGGCCTTTGTGGCTCTGAAAAGTCTTTTTGCTGAAGTGGATTTTTAGATCAACTTGATGAATGGGAAGAATTTTGACGAGGTGAAGAAGCTGGCTGGGAGGAGGAGGATGAACCTGGGAAATTAAAAAATTGAAACAATATAACAATAATTAAAGGTGCAGAAACAATTATTTAAGAGGCAGGTCGATTATGAGAAAAAAATTCCATTTGCACTAAAGCAGTGGTTCTCAATGGGATGATTTTGTCCCTCAGAGGACATACATTTGCAATGTCTAGAGACATTTTTGGTTGTCACTTCTGGGTAATAGTGCTCCTGGTGTCTAGTAGATGGAGCCCAGGGATGTTGCTACATATCCCAGAATGTACAAGACAGCTACCAGCAAACAAAGAATTACCTGACCCAAAATGTCAATGGTGCCAGAGTTGGAAACCTTTGGCTACGGGCTGGGTAGGAGAGTAGGTTACCAGGGTGAAACAATTAGAATGGGGCTACTGAAGACTGGTGAGCAGGGAGGTGTTTTGTTAGAAGGTCCTTTGTTCCCTACCTTATCTTCACTACCCAAAACAGCATCAGGCCTATAGGAAATGATCAGTAAATATATTGTCCATCTGTCTGTGCCTACCCATCCAGAAAATATGAGCTGAATATCCACCATGTGCCAGGCAAAGTGCTGACTGTTGAATGTGAAGGTGGGTTTTATGGAAGTTAACTGGGCACAGGGTTAAAGGATGGAGTAGAATCATGGTTACTTGAGATGAGGAAGCAAGTACAATATCTAGAAGAAAGGAAAAGAGTGCAGTGATTTTGTTAAAAATGCAAGTCTAATCCAGCCATAGGACTTGATGCTTAGTCTGCTGTGTAAAGGAAATGAAGGTTTCCAGGACTACTTCTCAATTTTGAGTCTGGGTAACCGAGAGACTGATGTTGTCAGAACAAGATGCCCTCTGGTAGGGAAACTGGTGTGTTCAACCTTGTACCTGCTGAGTTCGATGTACGAGTCGGGGCCATCAATAGGCAGGTGGAAATGTGGGTCTGGAGCCTCATGCAGAATTCACTTCTACTTCTGAACGAGGGCTCTGAAGGTTAGAGCATCATCACAGTAGCTATAGGACGTGGGTGACCTGATAAGCCCAGAACCTGTCATCTTGAGAAACATTTTGAGAAACATCTGGAATTCTGCAGGAATTTTTTTTCTTTGTTTCTCTTTTTTCTTTCCTATTTATCCATTCTAGATATGACTCTTGCTGTGTGACCTAGGGGAAAACTTCCCATATAGCCGTGAAATTCTTCTGTTAATAATAGACATTATTCTTCCCAGAAAGGGCCATTTCTTTGGAATTTCAAAGATCCATTTTTTGCAGTGAATTTTCTCCATCACTGATACATTACCTATTTCTCATTCTCAAATAATCGAGGGCCCATGGTATGTTTCAAATAATAGTGGCTCTGCCTTTGAGTCACCAGGAAGAACAGCCCAGCTCCACAGCCGCCTCCATGTGCAGTTGATGCTGTTTAAAGTTTTTCTGTTTCTTCCTATAATTGCCTAAACCCAAGTCACCTTTGATCTGCCAATTCTGAGGTCGTAGTTGAGTATTATGGCTTCCAAAATGAAGCTGAAGCCCTGGCTGGTGTGGCTCAGTGGACTGAGAGCTGGCCTGTGAACCAAAGGGCCACTGTTTCAATTCCCAGTCAGGGCGCATGCCTGGGGTGGGGGCCAGGTCCCCAGTAGGGGGCGCATGAGAGGTAACCACACCCTGATGTTTCTCTCCCTCTCTTCCTCCGTCCCTTCCCCTCTCTAAAAATAGATAAATAAAATCTTTAAAACAAGAAACAAAATGAAGCTGAAGATCCTAACCTCCTTCTACGTTGCTGTTTTCCTGTCCCCTGCTGAGCCTTCGGGAGAGGCCCAGAACGGGCTCTGCCTTGATGAAAATGATGAGGGGAAGTGTGTAAATGATTGCTTAAATGACTGCTTCCTGCTAAGCGCCGTTTCTGTAACTGACTAATATAATTGCAGGGTTTAATCTGAGATAAATCTAATCTTAGGAAACTACGTATGTATCACCTTTGCTTAGCCTCTAATTCTGTGCTAATTTCATTAATTTATCACTGCAGTTTAGATGTGCATTGTCTGTGTAAAACACCCAAACTTGACTCTTCTTGTCTTACTTAGTCTCACAAAGGAAACTGACTCTGCCCTCTAAATACTATCTAATTACTGCTTTGCTAGATTCCCTCTTTCGGGTATGAGTCATTGGGAAAAAACATGGTAAGACACTTGGAGAATGAAACAGCCTACCTGGATTGGAATCTATCCAAAGGTATCTAGTGTATCTAGCCTGACCTGGCATGCTTTGGTAATCTATCAGCTGCTATTTACCACTGAGTCCAGACAAGGCTTCCAAGTACCCTTCCAGGAGTCATTATCAGCCATTTGGACACATAAAACTCTGGTGTCATCTCCACTAGGCTTTAAAACTTACTATGTTGCCTTAGGTTTCTCACCCAAATACTCCAAATCTCAGTTTCCTCTTCTGTTAAATCTGGTGGTGGTATGGAGGGGCTCTTTCACAGGGCTGTGATGGGGCTGCTTTAGTTAACATATGAAAAAGCATTTTGAAAATTGTCAAGATATTCCAGAAATAGTTATTATTAGTACTATACACAGCAAAATGCAGGTGGGTCTCTATAAGACTTGAAAATATTTAACCCTGGCGGATGTGCCTTAGTGGATTGGGTGACGCCCTGCGAAACAAAGTATTGCCGGTTCGATTCCCAGTCAGGGCACATGCCTGGGTTACAGACCGGGTCCCCAGTAAGGAGTGTGCAACAGGCAACCACACAGATGTTACTCACCCTCTCTTTCTCCCTTCCTTCCCCTCTCTAAAAATAAATAAATAAAATCTTTTTTAAAAAAGATAATAATTTTTTTAAATTCTGGAAAAAAAATAGTTACAATGTCGGTCCTTTCTGGTGCTGCCTCCTGAATGGCCTCAAAAACAGTCATTCTGGTGGCTGCAGTGGCAGCTTCCTTAGCATGGCACATACCTCCTTGTCACTATGTACATTGGACTTACCACTCTTGGGTCTAAAATTATGGAGCAGGCTTCTTGAAATGGCACTGGAGGATCAGTGCCAGCCCTGAAGAAATGGGAGATAACAGTCTGGGATGAGAAACTTTATAGCAATTTGAAATCGTGAAGACATCCAAGTGCATAATCGGTGTACTTGTCTTATTGAACAAGGTCAAGACGAGTTTGAGTGGGCCCAGCTTGTGTGATGAACCACATGTGGTGTCAATTATTAATAGTCATTTATGCTAGGACTGTGTATCAGTTTGCCGTGAAAAGAGGTTACATACATGGTGGGGCAAAAGTAGGTTTACAGTTGTTCCTATGAAGTAATATGATAATTAATAAGTAATGCAAGAATAAATGCTGTGTTTCGTGTACTCACAACTGTAAACCTACTTTTGCCATACCCTGTACATATACACACACAGGTTCTTTGCTACAGATTGTTTGAGAAGCACTGATATAAAAGAATTATATGTGAATGTATCTGTTTCTAGCAAAAACAGGGTAACACTATGGCCCATTGACTACTAACTAGAGCTTTGGAAATCTGGGATCTTATACTAGGTGCTGGGTCTCCTAGTTCTGATCTTTTTTTTTTTTTTTAACACATGCATGGAACTTTAACATGAAGGGAGCAAGAGATTAGTCATTTGCACCTTGCAGCTTCATCCTTCCTTGTTAATGTGACTCTGCTCTCACAAATCCATCCTTCTTTTATGACACCTGATAAGGCAAAGCAGGTGACTTTGAATGTGACTGCAGGCAGCAATACCCAGTGCCGCAAAGAGCCACCAGCTTCAGGAGGAATGGAAACAGTTCTTGCCCTTACGAGAAGACTTTTTTCAGTATCTTTTTTTTTTAACCTTCATTACCATGAGATGACTTGTAGCCAGAGTGCTCATTAAAACTAGTTTGAGAAAAACATTACCAAATAAAATGGTAGTAAAATATTCCAACATGAGGCTATCTGAGCTCCTTTGGCAATTATTAGGTAACCAGGTCTGGTGATTCATTTGTCTGAGCCTCAATTGCCTCCCCTGTACCATGGGAGTGGAAATCCTTACCTTCCGAGTGTGAAGGAAGGACTGAGTGAGGTCATGCATGGGTTGTGTCCACCAAAATACCTGGGAGAGACTAAGTGCTTGGTACACAGGAAGCAGGAGTAGAGTGTAGAGTTAGGAGCAGGCTTTGGCAGTGAATGGAGGGAAGTTTGAGTCCAGCCTGTGCCCTTCTCAGCTGCCTCACCTTGAGCCAGCCTTTGAGCTCTGCAGAGCTGAGTTTCCACAACCGTGCAGTGGAGAGGATGATGATCATTCGTATGACTATTGATGATAAGTAGAGGCAGCACTCAATAAGTAATAGTTAAAAAATGGCAGTTTCGATTATGATTAATTTTACGCCAGATGAAGACTCCAAACACCCAGACTTAGGAGACTAGGAAAAATAAAACTAACAATAAAAACTCCCTAGGATTATAGTAGGCAACTTTCATCTGGTAACTTTAGATAAAATGGTGAAATGGTAAAATGATTAAAAAAAAAAAAGTACTTTAAGGAAGGATGAAATGGTGACGAGTACATGAAAATGCAGGCATTCAGCTTTGAGCACAACTTGATGAAGGGTCCTTTTTTTCTTTAATGTGGTATCTAAGTTAGGAAGTTCATCAACTACTGAATTTGCTATGGTTGTATTGAATAGTTGCAGGGTTTGGACAAAATAGGAAGAATGACCTGAGTGGCCTTTATGCATTCCTCATTCTTCTTGGCTCATCCGGTAGAAGGAGCTGTACTATTTGAGCTTGTTGATTTGAGAAAAACCTTCTACTTATAATTTTGGAATCAAAGACCATTATAAAAGAGGACCTAGACTTTCATTTTATAATAAAAGTACTTGAAACGGTAGTGGGCACCTATTGTTTCTATCTTCCAGGTATAACTTGCAACCATTTCTGATAATAGTACTCTATTGTCACTGGATAACCACTTCTCCCACATTTCATTTGGTTTTGGGTGATCTCCCAGTCACAATACCCTCTTCCCAAGCCATAGGATGGGGATGTGACCAGGAATACTACTCAGGGTTTACCATCTCTCGGCCACAGTGATTGCTGTAAGCAGTGAGCATGTGACCCAAACAGAGCCAATCAGACTCTTTTCCTGGAAATTTATATATCTGAACAATAAGAAAGGGAATTTTTCTTCTCTTTCTCCTCCTTTTCTTTCTTCAATTTGGACTCACTGAGCTGGTACAAATTAAGCCTAGAAATGGCTAAAACCACCTACTTCCTCCTCCAGGCTCGCCACCCCCAGATGATCAAGAAATTAGCCTGACACCCATGGAAAAGCAGAAGAGATGGAGAATCTGAGGGACATTATTTTAAGTTTCCGAATGCTGTGGAGTTTGGGAACAGGAACTTGCAACTAATGGGTTGGTTTGGAGGCAAAAATATTCGTTTAGGGGTTCTGAGTTGCTGTAAGTAAAGGGCACTGTGAACCCTATAGTACTCGGGGCCTAAGCCGACATGTAGCAAAAAAATATTGATAGCAGGGTGAGGTAATTCAGATCTTCATGTCTACTTTCTGTGTCAAGGGGTCCATGAGCTAATTGTCTTTTCACAATAAATCAATAAGGAGGAATACCTTGTATTAAACATTTCCCATTATCATTTTGAAGCACATATTCAGGCAGTCACATGGAGAAAACAATATTTTGTGTGTGGAAATGACACAATACTAATCTTATTCCTTTCTACTGATTATAGTGTGAGTAAGCAATGGAAGAACATTAATCTCCCTACATAGAATACAGAAAACATGTTTGTGGAGGGAATCGGTGTTTGGTATACTGCAATGCAGACAGGGAAGGGGTTATTTGATGAAGGTATTGATTCTTCGCAAGATTATTTTTTCAAATATTGAAATCAGCTCTTCTGGTTGGGCCATGTCCCATCTTTATGATGGTAAAACACAATGAAAAGAGATGTAAATTATTTTCTAAGTGATTCTGAAGCAGTTTATTCATTGCGCCTGAAAAAGCATTCACTGAGTAAAACATGGGTTTTATTCTCAAGACTGTCACCAGCCCTTGGCATGACCTTGGTCCGTGCCTTTTCTTGGACTCAGTTTTTCGCTGTAACGAAAGAATACTGAAGT
The DNA here is from genome assembly GCA_004026545.1 of Mormoops blainvillei. Lineage (NCBI taxonomy): Eukaryota > Metazoa > Chordata > Mammalia > Chiroptera > Mormoopidae > Mormoops > Mormoops blainvillei. The sequence goes on from PVJD01005363.1 coordinate 60,751, forward strand.
AGACACACTTTAAGATGCCTGCAACCTTGCATTTTTAACACAAATAGGTTTATCTTAAGACGTGGGATGGTGACATATGGGCAGGGTGGAACTATGTGGAGGATTTTGTTTATAGGTTATAAGTGAAACTCTCAAAGGACTAGGAAATGTATAACATGGTAAATGTGTACTGAATTTCAGACTAATTTTGAATTGCACAATAGATTTTCTTTAGCTGAAGTACACCAAGAAGGTGAAGCTGATAGATTTTCTTCTCGTTTGAGATAAAAGGATTGAAGTAATCACACAAAAAATAAAGGGGAAGGTACGATAAGGTAATCCCAAAATAAAACAAATTGCATGGAAGCCAGTGAAGTCATCATTTCAGTGGTATACTCAGGATCAGAAGGAGAAAATTCTTTTCATTTCTGAGTGTATGAGCAAAGAGAAAACTTAAAAGGGAGACAGTTTTTGTCTTGACATTTCATTTATAATATAATAATATGTTTTGCAATAAATTCCTTTTGCAGTGATGTTAATTGAGGATAAGTGTGGTCATTACTTATGTTTTAATCTTGCATTGTTTCAGTAACTTCTTAGAAATCACCCTGTTTAGATTCAAGTAGAAAGTATGTCCAGATTTTAACATGGGAAGGACAAACTCCACAACAAACAAAGAGAAGGTTGGTAATCTTTATAAACTGCCAGTAATGGCTCATTCTCTTATTAGATTGAAAGTGGTTCTGCTGATTGTTAAGATAATTAGAGCCATCAGATTTTACTATACATTGCTCTGATGGTATAATTTGTAGAGTCTTTTAAGTAATTAGATGCTGTTTATATGGGATGGTTGTGAATGGGGAAAAAATGCAGTCCCCACACTGCTGAAGTTCACAAACCCAGTATTTGTTATAGGAAGCAAAAAAAAAAAAAAAAAAAAAAAAAGGTTATTTAGGTTATGGCCACCTGCAAGTGAAGGAAGAAAAAATAAGTAATCTAGACACAAAAAGAGTCCAAGAAGTGGTAATGTGAAACCCAGTATTATCGGCCAGACCAGGAAGCAAGAACTGTATAGAGAGAAAAGGCAATGGCAGAGCACCCTGATGTCAGCCCAGAGATGCTGCGTTGGTCCTTGGTAGAGCAGTGAGTCAGAAGCTGTCCGAGGATGTGCAATTCACTCTGTTCTTTCTCAGCGTTATCACCCCTTCTGCTCCCCTACATACAACATGCTTGACCCTCCCCTTCTCAAGCTGTGATTAGTGATTTCAGATCATCAAGACCTATCAGATTTACCCCTAAAAATATCCCAAATCCAAGTAATCTTTACCATTTTTGTAACTCCATCTCTCTTCCCAGCCCTCAGTTTCTCATGCCTAAATAATTTTAACAGTCTTCTTTTGCCTCTCTGGCTTACATTCTTACCCTCAAGTGTCTATTCTCATGCGGCACAGTCTTTTAAAGTAGATCTTGGCCTGCCCCTTTTACAATCCTTCCATTGCCTTCCACGCCTCTGACAATGACACATGAAGTCCTTGTTCGAGTCTGTAATGCCAGTCTTTTCTCACCAAACTAGAGTCACATTGTCTTCTTTCTGTTTTTTGAAACACCGAGTTTGTTCCTCCCATAGGGGTTTTGTCCAGGCTGCTTCCTCTGCCTGGAGTATTTCTTCTCTAGACCTCACGTGGTGGGATGTCTCTACTTACTCACGTCTCAGCTCAGGCGTGCCCTCACCCAGGCGTGCCACGTCTAGTGTACATGAAATTACGCTAGCATCTTATTTTAGGTGCTCTCTATCCCACAGTCATGCTTCCTTGTCCTTATACCATCTATCACTATCTGATATTTTCCCATGTATTTAGGGATTTATTGTCTGTGCCTAGTAAATATTTATTGAACTAATGAACTCTTTTGAGTGTAGAACCATATTTCATGTGCCATCACTCACTGCCATTCACATGCCATCAGAGCACTGGCGTATAAAACAGCTGTAGGAGGAACCACTCTGAAGGCAGTACACATCGAGAAGGCGCTGAATCTGTCACCAGAAAGCCACTGGGACCTAGGACGATCTGCCCTGGCATGGCCTGGAATGTGTGGGTTCTTGACTTCATGCAGGAAAGAGCTCAAGACATGAGTCCAGGTGGTATTGAGAGTACATTTATTAAAGCGGGGGACAGAGAAACTAAGGAAGGGCTTAGGATGGAAGAAGCTGCCATCAGGAAACTTCTGATGGAACCTTCTAATGGAAACAGCAACAGGAGTGAGCCTAGGTGGAGCTGCTTTTTGGCTCAATGGGAAGCTAGGCAAAAGGAGAGAGGGCCCTTGGAGACAGCTTCGGGGGTTCACCTGGAACGAGCTGCCGCTGCCCATCTCTCCCCTGGTCGCAAGTCTTGTCAGGCCCTTAGAGCTTAGGAGAAAGAGACACCTGAGGAGGAAGCAAAGCGGGGGAAGGTATGGACATACTCAGGGGTGAACTCACACAGGGTCCTTTGTCTTACGAGTTTTTATACTTTTTCTAAAGGCAGGAGTTTTAGGGGAGGTCTCAGGAGAGGATCTCAACAGAATGTTTATCAGCTTTTCAGGTGTGTTCTTTAATATGCTGACAAATCGAAATGAGTATATAGAGAGATCAGGGTCATTCTCTGGTCAGTTTCACCTTCATAGAATGTGAAAAGGGGGACGAGGACTGAGGCGGGTCTTCTCTGGCCAGGTCTGGGTGGTGTGAACATTTGCTCTGAAGTGTCCTTCTTTAGGGAAGGATCTTGCTATTCAGCAGTTTGCTGTAAATTGTTGGGTGTTTGTCTGTCTGTCTCAGTTTCCCCCTTCTACTTGCCAAGGAATTTCCTGGCCTTTTACTCACCCACCTCAACTCCCCTCAGCCTCTCCTTTCCTGGCCCAGACCCTGTGGAGCCTCAGGCCCTTGCACGCTGCCTCGGGCTCCCTGAACGCAGCGACCACCACAGCCCCGGACTTCGATGATGGCGGTGAGGGAGTGGCTCGCTACATTGCCGCCATTGTCCACCCGAGTCCAAAGCCTCAATGCTGTTCTCCCAGGCCCACCCCAACCTGCAGTGAATCAAGTCTGTTTCTCTTGCTTATTCTTCTTTGTGGGTGAGCCATAAGTAGAGATAAGTAGAGGTCAAGGGGCAAAAGCATTCTGTTAGTAAGTGAATGTGTCCGAACAAAAGACCTGGTTCCTTTCAAATCCTGCAGAGGCTCTGTCCTAGAATCCCATTTGGTACCTCATTATATCCAGGACCCTGCTTCGGAGAGGAGGTCATTATTTCGGCCTGTAATCTGACATAAAGGCTTCCCATTTTTCAGTAACATAAAGTAATATAACACACATCTCAGCATCAGACATCAGGATTAACACTGACAAGGCTTGCGTTAAAATGCTCCACCAGGCAGCATCTCTGAAGTGAACGGAATAGTTAACATGCCTGCACAATGATTCTTCCTTCGTGGGGAGAAGGATTTATGTTTAATACTATTAACATTTTAATTCTGACAGCCATGGTTTAAAAGAATTATATTTTAATATAAGATTAAATGCATTTCTATAGTAATACTTATTCCATATTATTAATTTTCTATGCTTTTAATTTTGATAACCCAGCTAATCAGTTTGGAGAATGTCATTTTTTTCTTGATGTCTTTCTTCTTTAATGAAATTATATTATTAAGATGAAGTACAATTTCGAAACGGGAAAGTGCCTGTTTGACTTAGAGTGTAGGAGTCAGAAATTGGCTGTTTTCAATTTAGGCTGATCGTCGACCATTAATTAGCAGGGAGAGTTGTAGTGTTACAACTAATCATGGGCCTGAAGCTCTGACCCCCTGGGGAGGGGCAGCCTTGACAGTGCAAGAATTGTTCTGGAAAGTACATGAGGATGGAAGAATTAGGCCTCCGAACAGCATGAGGAGTGTTTCTTTTTTCCACGACACGGGATTTCAGAAGGACTTCCGTGGGCAGAAGTGGTTAAGTCAGAGTTCGTTGCCTGTCTCCTTCCCCACATGGAAAAGCAGTGCTCGTCAGAGGATTCTCTTGTATGCAGAGAGGACAGTGCCCGTGTGAGGGTGTCGAATGCACAGCAGTTCACAAAAGCAGAGAATTTACAAGTCCTGTGAATCTACTCAGAGCCACTGAGCACAGGGCTGCAAGCCTGTGTCAGTGAGCATGGAATGGGTGTGCCCCAGTAGCCAACACCCTGCTCCTTGAACAACAGAAACGTGTTTCTACTTTATGCCACACTTCTTTTGTGGATCAGCTGGGCACTCCGCCGTGTGTCTCTTTCATTTTAGGGACACAGGCTGATCAATGTTCTACCAGCCAGGATATTGCTGGTTACTATGGCACTAACTGTTAAAGGCCTCTACCTAGAAGTGGCTCTCTTCTGGTTTCATTCACTGGTCACAGCAAGCCACGTGGCCATGCCTCATATACCTCGATACTTTGATTCATAAGAAGAAAGCAAGCCAGGAAAATCAGTATGCAGCTCTTGCGGCCACCACAGGCGCCCTGCTGAGGCACGAGCCAGGCGAATCCCTTTTGATATGCAGTGAGCCCTGGCTCCGGGCTTTATCTGTCTGAGAAAGGAACACCTTTTTCTAATTTACAAAATGTTTCCTCTTAAGTAACATCAGTTCAGGCCCTCAGCTATTTTGCCTAATGGATGATGCTAATAATTTCCATTCATTAGTTCATTCTTAAGTAGTGATCAAGTCCCTACTATGTGTTAGATGCAGGAAACAGAGCTGTGAAGGATCAGAAACAGCCTCTCGCCCCATTGAGTTTATGGGCTCTCAAGGAAGACAGATGCTGAAGAAGAAACAATTGAAATGTTAGGTAGCCGAGGTGGCTACGAAAGGACCCAGAGCCGGAAAAGCCCAATTAAGGGCTTTTATTTGAGGCTGGATGCTGTGATGGGGGGGACTGGATCCCAAGGGAAAGCATAGAAGGGCTTTTAAGGTGTGTAGCAGACCCCCAGGGGAGGTTGAGTCACCCTGCTGATCTGCTCCAGGTGTCCTGGGTATCTTATCAGGGAGGGTTGACTCTGTAGAAAGCTCCAGGGAGAGGGGAGAGGCAGTGGGGATTCAACAGGCTCCCAACAGGATGCCAGCGGCTGAGCCTCAGTTGCTTTTGACCTGGGGAATCTCATGGTCAGGTATTTAGCCAGTGACTATACCTTCTTTGTTCCATCATAGGCGGTGGCTTAGGTCCATGTCCCAGTACATCCTAACAAAAATGTGACAGATGCTAAGGTAAGGAGATATGTAGGGCACCATGGGAGTCACATGACAATAAACGAGTTACGCGGTGCAGGCATTCTTCTTATGCAGCATTAGACTTTCCCCTTCAGGGCTAACCAAAAGTTTGAGTCTGCTAAACAGATAATTAGGCCAAGGCACAGATAATTTAGATGACTTTGCCTTTGAGACATCCATGAGCAGCAGAAGAGTCTAAGCACTAATGTGCATCTCAAAGCAAGCCTTTAAAACGGCCATCTGATAGTCTATTTGATGCTCATTAAGGCTTTATCCTGGGGGTGGGGGAAAGGAAGAGGGAGGGAGGCGGAAAGAGAGAAGAAGGGAGGGAGAGAGAGGCAGGGAGAGGAAAGAACATGCAGGAGTGTCTGTCTGTATTGGCTTAGAATCAACATTTTCCCATAAAAGGACCCCGTGGCAGATGCTGCTGGCGTCCCGCCCATACTAACTTGGACAGTGACCATTCCGCTACACACCGACCCTTGATTTCTGTCTGTAAAACCCTGACATTCTGACTGAGGGCTTTCTCTAGCCACCGGTGACCACTCCGCCTGTGTACAGTGCAAAACAGACTGGAAGTGCCAGAAATTTAATCCTCCACCACCCCGCCTCCCCCTGGTAGCAGTCATCACCCTGAATGGAAGAGGGTGTGTAAGCACCCAGGCTCCCTTGCCCCTTTGGTGGAATGGTTCTGAAACCTGCCTGTCTCCCCCAGAGGCATCGAGCCCCCCTCACTCCCAGCAGCGCCTTCTTGGTAACACGCACTTGGAGGATGCGTTCATTCTCTCCCAGGCTCAATTCCCTACCTCCCTGCCGTGCTTTCCAGAATCACCTTCCAAACCAGCTTCTCACCCTCCAGGTCTTGTCTTCAGATCCGTTTCAGAGGAACCCAGCCTAACACAACCAAATTTAAACACCTAATCAGTAACGGCCTTTGAACTTTTCTCCGTCTGCTCCTGTACTCATGAGGTGCTAAGAAAAGGGCTGATATTTGACGTGAATAACACAAAGAAATGGCAGGTGAGTCCTGCTGGATGACCATTGGGCCTTAGAGGCTGATGACTGTTCTGGTCTCTCGCTTTTGAAAATGCCGCACTCTGCTCCTTAGTCATTGTGATGTAGCGGCAATGTATACTTGAGCACCAATTACAGTTTTTTTCCCAGACGTATTTGTAATAATTTGGCATTTTTGTGTTCCTATTTAGCATGACTAGGGCCAATTATATCACAAAGTCCTTTGGAGAAAAATACTTTAAGGCAGAACTAAGGCCATAGAAAATGTATTTGGTGGTTTCATTTTTTCTTCTTCTGAATACCATGCTTCTCCATCTTCTAGTTCATAATTCCTCCCCTAACTGCATTGTCTACTATTTGACTTTTGGCATAAAAATACACTGATCAGAGAAATAAATGAGAGCCCAATTTATGAAAATAGACTTCTTACACTTCAAGGAAATTCCTGTGGTGCTGTTCGGAAAAGGCGATGAATGTAGTTTTCAGTGGATATCTGCATAAATTACAGTTGATTTGGAATTCTTCACCTTCTCTTCCTTGCTCCAAGGATATATTTTTAGGGATATGATTATTTGGCAGAAGTGCTAATAATTTGGGGAGAAATTTTCAGAAAATGTATCCATACTGCAAGTTTCTACATTTTCAGAAATAGCACCTTAAAACTTGGCTCTTTCAGTCTTTCGGATATTACTTTCCGTGAGTGATGTCTGAAAGTAAGTATTTTCCTGAGAGTTTGTGCACAGGTGGTTTTGGTCTCAAGCTTCAGGGCATGGCAGCAGAGAAAATCGTTGCCCACCTGTGTTCCGGAACCCCACTTTCCCCAGACACCAGCATCATGAATGGTTCTCTTCACCCATTAGCTTTGTATTTGGTTTATGGCAGCAATATTTGCCGGGGAATGGATCATACCGTACTTTAGCCGTCTGTGGAATAGATCGCACTGTCCCGATGTCACCCCCGGGCTTCCTTGCCTCCATGGGCTGGTGGGTCTTTCACCGTCTGCAAGGACTCAGTGCCAATCTCCCTCCACACAGCCTTCTCCTTCCCAGTCCCGTCCCTAGACCCCTGTTTTCCAAGCCAAGGCAGAAGGCAGCCTATTATGGTGGAACAAAATGAACTTGTGGTCCTACAGATTGGTGTCCGACCCTGGCTCTGCCGTTTACTTACTGGAAGACCTGGTCTGTTATTGAACCTCCATGTCTTACAGTTTCTGTATCTAATTCCCACCTCCTGAGACCACTGGGAGGGATAAATGGGACAGCAGATATAAAGGGCCTCGTTCAGGGAGGGAACTCAAGGAATTTGAATGTTCTCTTTCATTCCAGCCTCTCACACTGATTCTGCCAGTCTTGGCAACCCAGTCGTACTTTCTGCCATCACGCAGTAGGGCATTTCTGTATATGTTTCTCTCACTTTTCCTATGAAACCTTGTCCGTGCTGGGCTGCCCTGAGCCCCTGCAGCACCTGTCCTCCAATCATTCTTGTACCTATTAAATCAAACTAATAGGTAACAAATATGCATCTGTCTGAGTGGTGTTCAGTGGATGTTATTGGTGGTGTCTTGGAATAACGGAAGGATAACGTTACACACTGAAATTTATTCAGCTTTTCTCTAACAGTCTTTTCCCACAAGTTCTATTCCCTCTGGCAATTATTTGCTTTCTCTCTCTCTCCCTCTCTCTCAACATCTAGCAATCAACTATTTTTCTTTTCTTACATGCACCCTGTCACCCTCCCCTCTCTGCCTTGACCCGAATCTTCTTTTTCTTTTTGTAAGCCAGGCCACCTGGCTCTCCTTGGCTGCTCTCATTTTCACCTCTGCTTATGACCCATCTCCTCACCTGCGCGCCTAGTCATGTTGGCGTTTGCCAGGTTTCCTCATCATCCTTTGAGCACTTGTGTAATTTCTAGTACAAAATAATAAGTTGCAAGACCATATGCTTCCCCTGTCCAACCATTTCTCCAAGCAGCCCTGATGCCTTTGAGTGGAGGATGGCTTTGGAAACTAAGACCTGGGTACTTGGGATGTTCATTGCACCTGGGATGTCATTGCTTCTAGATCCTCTCAACACACATTTTCCAGGCAGCATACAGATGCATATATGTCTACACACACCTTTATTATCATATCAGTGCACTTGAGTATGTGTATATACATACACTCCCTGCCAAGAGTTCATACCAATTCAAATCTAACTCTTTTTCCCTTTTCTCTGTTTATAAATACCTTCTCAGACAGCGAGATACTGCATTCTCATCATTCTCAATATATTTGCTCAATATAAGCAATCTCCTCAACCATTGGTAACCGTCCTCTGCCCACCACCTCTGCACCTCTCACCCTCTCTGTTCCGCCTGCTCAGGTACTGCACACAGCACTATTCCCCCGCTTCTGTGTGACATCCCCTCCCCATACTGCCCTCTGTCTTCAGCTGCAGTGCACGCTGCCGGCACCACCCACTGCCACCGCCCCGTCTGATGCCATCATCTCTCCCCAGGTAGGAAAGGAAGGGACGGCCATGCCTGTTTACTGATGGGCAGATTTGGGAAACTCCCATCTGCCTTTCACACCACTTTTGCGTCAGTGCTGCATGCACAAATATTTCTTCTTCAGCTACTTACTTCCCTTTATTTTCTCAGCATGACCTACCCCGCTCTGAGGCCGGCCTAATTATAGTTGAAAACAGAAATCATTTAATAATATTCAGCTGTACCAACTTGCCCTGCAGCTCTGACTCTCAAGAAAACTAGGAGAGCTGGATGGTATGGGCAGTGGTGTTAGGTAACAGGCAGGTGGTACTTGAAGGTTCAGCTAAAAATCTTTCTGTACCCAGGTTTATTCAATACCCTCTTTCACCGTCTTTAAAGATATGATAACATTCATCACCTCCAGTATCACTATAGACAGAAATAGTGAGAAACACGTTCTTGTTGGTTTTTCCGAAGTGGCAGTGGTTAAACACAAGTATAAATTCTTTTAAGATACAAGAAAATCACCTTGCACAGCAAAACAATAAATGATGTCGTGTCATTTTTAACAGTAGTGGTATTTTCCATACCCAGGGGGCAAATTGATTCTTGAATCTTTATTAGCTTTCTGAGTCTAATCAATAGGCAAGCTTTCCTGGGGAAAGTCTAGAGTGGAAGGCTATGTCCCCCACTGATTTTTTTTTAAGCCAGCAGAGTCCCCAAGCCTCGTAAGATTCCTGCAACTCACCTTTTCCCCCAATTGAGAACTCCCATTCATTTTCCTAGATTGCTTATTTGTGTAAATAATCTCTTCTTATGAAAACATGAAATAGATTATTGGCAATGTCATTAATAACCTTAATGGAATAAAACCACAAGCCCTGTCTAAGGTAAATTATCATAAATCTTTTTATCTCAGAAACCTAGCAGAGAGTTCCAGGTGGGTAGGGAAGTGGCCAGAATGTTAAAAAAAATTCTTCCAACCTAGACTTTGTGGCAAAAGTGGAGGGAGCTACCTTCACACATCTGATCTCATTTAACACGCAAGGGTCCCCATGCAGGGATGTGTAAATGACAGTATATCACTCACCCCTACCCTCTGAAGCCTTTCCGTTAGAAATGCTGTGGTTTAATTTCACATGTCACAAGTCAAACCCCCAACTTGAAAACTACCTTTCCCCCAAAGGTGAACACATTTCATGACTAATGGAAGGAACTAGATTGCCTCTCAGAGGAAGCACTGTGTACCCAATGGCAGCTGTTAAAATTGCCCCCAAACGGGAAGTGGCCACACTGCGCACCAGGTTGCAGACTGCACAGGGTTGTTACATTAGCTCACCTTTTTACAAGCTGTGTGACTTTTGGCAAGTGGCTGAAATTCTTGACTCAATTACTTTATTCCTTGAGTGAGGACAGCACTTACTCTCTATCTCCCAGGGAGGTTATCAGCATTAAAGGAGAGGTTTTTGTTTGCTTGTTTTTTCCCTCTAAGCCAAGTAACTAAGCACTTGATAAATAGTAGCTATGACTTATTATTGCTTATTGGTACTTCCAGAGACTGAGCTAAGGGCTCTATATTATTTACCTCATTAACTCTCACAGAATTAGATGAATGTTATAAACACCATTCTGCAGAGACTGAGACTAAGTTTTAGCTTAGACAACATCCCTGTGTCATACAGCTTGGAAAATGGTACATTCCAAAGCTAATTAAACCTTTCTATAAAATTAAGCTATTACTTGTGTATTGAAAATGAATTTTCTTGTGGCTAACGATTGGGTACACTGCTAAGGAGAATGACATGCGTCTATATTTATGAGTGAAATAAGTCTGTAATTTTCCTCTCTTGTGATGTTTTTGTCTGGTCTTGGTAAAAGGGTTATACTGACCTGATACAATCAGTGGGGAATAAGCTCTGTTTTTCTATCATCTGGAATAGTTTGCATAAAATTGAAATGATCTCTTCTTTGAAAGTTTAGAACACTTGCCTGTACAACCATCTGGCGTGATGTTCTCTTTGCAAAAATATTTTTATCCACTATTTCCATGTCTTTAATAGTCACAGGACTCTATAAGCTATTTGTTATTTTTATACCCATTCTGTTAAATTATATATTTCTAGACATTTGTCCATTTTCTCTAAATTTTAATGACATAGCCATTGATATTAGCCATTTATGATCTTATTTTAGCTGTGTTTATGTCCACCTGTTCATTGAAAACACTGTTTCCCCCCTCTCCTTCTTTTGCTCAGTCTTGCCAAAAGTTTATCTGTTTTGAATTTTATCAGAGAACCAGCTTTTGACTATTTCGATCTTCTCCAGCAAATACTTGTTTCCTATTTTATAAATTTTTGCTCTTATGTTTATTATGGTTTTTCTTTTGCTAAACATGAACTTATTTTGTTCATCTTTATGTACTTAAGCTTGGCATTCAGTTTGTTAATTTTGAGGCTGTTTTCTCATATACGATCACGTTTTAATATGTAGTGTTTCATTGTTTTCAGTTTAGATATCTTAATTTCTTATTAATAAAATATTAAAAGGGGAAAAAACTTGACAAAGATCATATAAGATTAAGGCTGTCATTCTTTTTATCAAATTAAATACAGTTTATGTTAGAAAGTATCTTAGGAACAATTGTAGGTGGTATGTTTTGGAGTGAATGTTTTCATCCCCCCAAATTCATATACTGAAGCCCTAATCTGCAATGTGATGGTATTTGGAGGTGAGACCTTTGGGATGTAATTCAGTTTAGATGGGGTCCTGAGGGTGGTGCCTCATGATGGGATTAGTGCTCTTGTAAGAAGACAGAGGGATCTAGGACTCTTTCTGCTTGCGTGAGCCAAGGAAAGGCCATGTAGAAGTACAAGGAGAAGAGAAGGTACAGTCTGTAAGCCAGGAAGAGGGCTCTCCCCAGAACTCAGCTATACCAGAACCCTGATCGTGGACTTCCAGTCTCCAGAACTATGAGAAAATAAATGTCTATTGGTAAAACCATTTATTATTAATATATGGCACTTTGTTAAGGCAGCTTAAGCAGACCAAGGCAATGCCATCAAACCACATGAAAATAAGACCAAGGAAGGATGAACCTGGGATGCAGGATGATTATTACTTTGAATGGAGGAGGCAAGGAGGTGAAATGGGGAAGGTCCAGATGGAGAGATGAAGGGTTACTGTCAGGGTCATACCTTTTGTTTTATATGTGGCATTCGTGAGTGCTTATTGTATTCTTGAAACTAACTTGCTAAATAAAAGCAGGAAAATTTTCAGAACTAACACTGGACGAATGCTAACCATGAGCCAGTCTCCATTTAACACTCACTGAGTCTGCACAAGGGCCCCTACAGGTTAAGATATTACTTGCTGTTACTGTTGTTATTAAGGATTTGGATCCTTAGCTCAGTCAGTAGATCCAGTACTGATCGGTGGATCAGGCAGCTTTAGAGGCCATGACTTGGATCACTGGATGTGAGTTATGGAGAGGCACATTGAAGCCTTTTGAATAACCAGGTCTACAGGTGTATGAGGTAGAGAGCTCCCTGTTGGCGTGAGGATTCTAACGGAGACCATTCAGCCCTTCCAGGGAAGCCCCATTGGCCAAAAGACCTAGCTGCACTGGCTGCTTAGTCTACTTTGAGTTAACACCAAATGCATCTAAGCAGTCAGGCTGCTCCCTTGCCCACTCAGTATGAATGTTATTTTGGGAGGGAGCCTTGTGTGGTAACAGTATAGGCTGGCGTGTTTCCTGGATCTGGGTTCAAATTCCAGGTCTATCACTTACAAGCTTTGTGCCCTGTGATAAATGATTCTCTGTCCGCGGCTCTTAGTTTCTTAATCTGTAAAAATCACAAGGTGGTTGTGAAGATTGTGGATTATGCTCTGCACTGCACTTGGACTCATGGAAAGGGCTGTGTATTGGAGAGAAGGAAACCAGCTATGCTGAATCTACGATACCAGTGCCTGGATTATATAACAAGGATCTGATACTTTCACAAGGCAGAGTAATGACCTAAATGATGAGTGGGATGCCAAGCAGAAATTCACCTGAGGAACTTGACCTCTTTGCCTTCCTCTCCCGGTTCTTTAGCACAGGTGATATGAGTGTACCATGGGAGTTTCCTCTACTGAGGTTCAATTATTTATCAGATGCATTTGTGTTCAGTGACACGTGTGGCAGATATAAATTCATGGGTTCTTTCCCCTGGAATGCTTCTGGGCAAGTTATACAGCAGGGACCCTTTAAAGCATCAACGTTGAAGAGCAGAAATTGATTTCCTTTGCAGCCTCTTCTTTCACACCTCTCAGGCTTCTCGGGATTTCCTTACAATGCAAGGCTAATGACTTTTGATACCAATCGATGCAAATCTAATTAATTTACTTCACAGTTTTCATGTACTCAAACTACCCAATGGTTCAAATGCTTTGTTGTTGTTGTTATTTGGGGGGGTGGTTAGGAGTCTGGTCTTCGTCTTTCATTTTCTGGGGACTAATTAGCTCCCATGACTTCATCTATTGACGGGATCTGAATTGTGGCAGGTGTGTGGAGTTTCAGGGAAGGAACACTGGGATTCCACAACGTCTGGGCTTTTTCAACTCATGAGCCATAGTGACAGTTAGGGACTCTATACCCTAAATAAGTATAATTTTATTTTGATACTGTATGGAAATGAGGTAGTTAATTTTATCTATCTCTGGCAAGTTCCAGCGTAGCATGAGAGGAACAGAATCTCTCTCTCTCTGCCTCACATACCCACTTAATAGAACATGATGAAAATAAAAGTATGTCCATGGAAATTTTCTCCATCTGGGAACTATAAATTCTTTGTTCCCCAGTTGAAAACATATTGCTTTTATGATTATATTTAGTCAATTTAGATTAAGCTTTGAGTTTGCTTTTAGAAGTATTTAGAGAATATTCAATGGGCCAAAGATTACACTCTGTTATAAGATGGTATGATTTAAGTATGCCCTACTGCAGCGATAAAAGTTATGGGCTATGGAATTCAGTAAACTTGGTTTGAATTTTTCTTCTGAAGTTTACAGTGAATAGTTTGAGATATGTATATTCTTTGAGTCTCAAGTTCCTTGACTGTAAAATGAGGATCATAATATCCTATGAGGCTACTTGAAAAATGAGTATTCAAGCAAAAGGTAGAGCATATTCTTGGTATATTGGTATGTGTGCCATAAATACAAACCACGGTTGGTGGTGGTGGTATTACTATTTGGTAGTTTGTTTCCTTGCTGTCCTCTCTATTCCAAGAACAAAGCACCCCTTCGGAGTTTAAACAAACAAACAAACAAACAAACAAACAATCAAACAAAAGCTTACATGGAAGGCCTCTTCCTAATTTCCTTAAGGAAAAAGAATGGGGCTGGTCAGAGGCCCTATGTTAGAGACCAGGACACCACTACACTAAGTCATTCACGTGTGATTTGCAGAAGCTATTCAGTATAACAGTTTTTAATTAAAATACTTAGAAAGAACTAATATCCTTCTACTGGGTGGATCTTATCTCTGTCTAAGCTGAGACTCATGTGGTGTGTATTAAAACAAGATTAAGGTGTAAATCAGAATCAGTTCTACAGATATGTGTCTTTGTCTTTTAATTGGAATAGTCCTACTGGTTCGTTTCATAAAGAACTCCAAAGTGATGTCTGATTTTCATGTTATCAGTAGCTTGTAGTAACTTTAAACTTGTAGTTTAAATATAACACCTCCCTAAAAAAACTAGTATGGCAATGAATGGTGCACCGTTCGGGGTCAAGGTAAATTCTAATGGGAATGGCAACTTCTGACGGTGGTAATTTTTATAGTTTTGGGCAAGAGACTACTGGCTGCTGAGAACATAAATGCCTTTAATATGCCTGATCTGGGGGGTGAAAGAAACTTCTCCACAGTGTAGAGATGAATGAGATTGGGTGAATATCAAGTAATAATTGAATGAACTTGGAGTTAGCCAGACCTGGTTTGAAACCCAGGTCGGGCACTTGTGAGCTGTTTAACTTTGGACAAGTTACTTAGCCTCTCACCATCACCTTTATTTTCTGGCAAATGGGACTAAAAATAGACTCCTTGCATAGCTGTTGTAAGAATCAAGTACAATAATGTACATAAAACATTTAGTATGGGAACTGAAATGTAAGAAATGCTCTGTAAATTGCTACCTCTACTCTTCCTGATTCATATTAAATACTACATTTTAACTGACATTTAACTAGTAGCTATTGAACCATGAAGGTTTCAGATAACTAATCAATTAATGAGGTGTTATTGTTTTTGAGCCATGAGAATTACAGCCGCTTCCACCGCTGCCATCATTACCAACTGTAGATTCCACGTGTCAGAACACTCGTCCGCTGATTGTCCGGACTCGGTCAGGCTGCTCTTGTCCCGAACTCGAGAAGAGCCAGCTGGGCCTGGGCCAGAATATTGTAACTTCATCGTTATCCAGGGGGGAGGAACCCTGCTCCTGTGACTGATTTTTGGTTTGCCAAGCCCTTGTGATGGAATGAGGCTGGAAGGCTATTGTAAGTAGGAAACGCCTCTGGTAGTAATCCAGGCCGTTCTCATGAAGAGGAGCTTTGGTGGGATCAGAATGGATTAGAACATAACGTTGGGCCCTTCTGATGCCATGACAGCCACTGCTGCTTCCCCTGCACAGCGTTCTTTTTTGTTGTCTCACCACCACATGTCCGAGTGCAGGAAGGCTCTTGCTTGTGGCCAGTCACCCCTCCAAGGTGCCTCTTCTCAGATGTGTGTGAGTTCTTCAGTCATTGTCCCCAGTGTCCAGGTGCTGCATGGTGAGTGTGGGAGCTGAGCAGACAGGTGACTCATTTTTAATTAATATTTTAAACAAAGTTTCTTGGTGATGGCCATGTTTTCTGTCTCTAACCTTTCTGCTTAGAGAGCCCGAGCTCGCAGTGGCTCATTAACTCTAACAGCTTGGCCTTTAGCTTCTCCTCCATCTGTGATGCGCCAGGCTTCACTTCTGCCATGTAATTTAAGAGCGGAGAGGTAGCACATTTTTTATTGGAGTGCTCAGGTCCTTCAGGGTTACTCTGAGTCTGAGCTTCATTTTAATGAGGCAGAGCCAGAAAAAAACCAAAAACATAGGTTGCCATTCCCTCAAAGAGAGGTGTCCAAAGCCACTGGCCCAACGTAGTATTAACGAAGCTACAACTTATGAATTACAGTAGATGCTGATAAACAGGTAGAGTTGCCAAATAAAAATTTGCTAGGGAATTTTCAAATTAAAACATTTTCCGCTGATAATGAAAAGTGACACTTTCCTTCTGTTTAGATGTGAAACCCAACATTTTTACTTGTGCAGCTTTACATGGAAATAATGAATGTTTTATGTTAAGACCTTCTCTTTCCAGGGAAAAGGGCTTCATCTTTCTAATTTTTATTGAATTAGCTGCCAGCATGCAGAAAATTTCATGTTAGCATTTGGTCCTAGCAGGGCCTTTAAAAAAAACATTTAAAAAACATATACCTAATTAAAGTTGCATGAAAGGCCCCCTGCATGGCTTATATCTTTAAGGTTGTGTGTACACACAGTTGTGCACGCCTAATTTATTTTAAGTAACTAATGTCAGAGGTAGCTTCTGTGGGTTTAGTGTGCATTCTTACAATACTGCTGGGCTCTGTCCGAACTTGAATTAGGCTTTTTCCTTTTCTGGAGAAATAATGCCTCTCATTCCGTGAGCTATTCATACAATATATCTGTTCACTCCAGAATCATCCATTTTTATTTCTGAAAACAATGCCAATCATTCTTTTAGAGAACCAACAAGTTTTAGCTACTTTGTTCTGGACTGGAAAAGAACTAGCTGCATGCTAGTAAACATGTGCTTCTCATGTCACCCCTTCCACATGATCACCCAGGTACATGTCGTTGCAAAGCTGAAACAACTTCCAGCAGTCAGCTCTCTTGCATGTCTGTATCCACGTGTGAGTTGGAGGCTTAGGGTGCTTTGCTGCCCACCACTCGGGTTGGAGTCTTGATAATTTTGGCTCGGTTAGATTGTAGCTCAGGCGCACCTCACGTTACCTGTACCACCGATTCGTCATTTTTGTATGCATTTTACAATGGGAGAACCTTCTTTCTTAACAAACGACTGTACATGTTAGCTTGAGGGGAATGTGCCTACTTAGGGGTTTGAATCTGACCTTCACGTATGAGAGCAATTTCCTACATAGAACTTATGTGATAACAGAATTGATTCCACTGAAGATCAGGTCATGTTTGAGCACAGAGGAAAATAAAGGCAGTGGAGAATGATGGATGCAGCTAAGTGCTCAGGTGAAGGGTGAAAGACAGGGCTCCAAAGTGGTATCTTTGTCCCCAAATATTTTATTGCTACTGGGAATGTAAGGAATTATCTTTGGAATACTGCTTTTCTGGCAGAGCTTTTCAGGGCACCCCGTCTGCAGAGGCCCCTTAGTCAACCTGAGTGCCGGCAGATGGCATGGTATCATTATTGGATGACAGCAAAGCTGGACACGTCAGCAAAGTCCCATCTTTCCCTTTCAGTACCCAGTTCCCTAACATAGTCTTAAACATGAGTGCTTAGGGTATTTCAGAAGAAAAATTATCAAGTGTTAACAAGGGGGAGTCATTTATTATTTTTGTATATTTTTATAATTTCCCAGAGTTCCAACATTGTTTTAGAAGATACAAATATTACTAAAAGTGCTGAGGTTCAGAACTCTGTTTAAGGGTTGGGTGGTCTTTTTACCTTCTTGGTGCCCCCTCTCTATAAATACAGACATATTAAAATATAATCAATAATCCTTCCCCACCTTATAGACCCTCTGACCCTGTGAAACCTATAGGTCTCAATGCAAAACTGGTCTTCCTTGTGAGCAATCCTGACTGCTTCCTATTTATTGAAAATATATACTGTGGGGGCATGCGTGCATGTGTGTTGGTAGGTTGGGTTCTGTGGAGGCCGTGAAAGGTGGAGCCTGGGGTGCAATACGTGCACCAGGCATCAGCCCCTGGTAAAGGAAGGTGCAGAGGCAGGGCGAGGCAGAGGAGAAGTTGGCCTGGAAGCTGAGGAGTAAATGTTGTGCTTCAAGGCTGTCCCGTGAAGAGCTGAAAGGGCAGTGAATCCACACGCTTGCCTCACTCAGTCATGAGATGCTGGCTGCCCAGGAAAGGAGCGACCTCTCGGGAAGCAGCGGTGTGTTGCTGAGGTCCATTTGGTGCAGCTGATGGCTGAGCATCGTTTGCTGACCACCTGCCTCACAGTTGGGCAGTAAGCCCTTGCTGGAAGTGGAATTTGGGAGCTGCAGATCTGTGCCCATCACAATACGTATGTGTCCTGCTGTCCCTACCCCCTACACCACTCAGATGCTGAATGACAGCTAACCCAGACAGGAAAGTCTGGTCTTCTTTGTCTCTATACCATATTCAACTGTCAGGAGAGCTATGGACTTGTCAAAGAGTGTAGCAAGGCAATTAGAGGAAAAACGAAAATGCAAAGAGGTAAATATTGGGTTGGCCAGAAAGTTCATTTGTCTGTTTTTTTTTTCCATGTGATGGTTCTAGTAGCACTTAGCTGACTTTAACTTCATTTGAAACAATTTTGTTAGATTATACTGTGGCAGCTGTCATAGCAGCATACATTTAAAAAAAACATCAAAATTGGCGAACTTTTGTGTGGCCATTTTAATATTGAAGATGGAAGAAAATATGCAATATTTGTGGTATATTTTGCTTTGTTATGTCAAGAAAGGTAAAAAGGCAACTGAAATGCAAAAGATGATTTGTGCAGTATATGGAGAAGGTGCTGACTGATCGAATGTGTCTAAAGTGGTTTGCGAAGTTTCATGCTGGAGGTTTCTTGCTGGATGATGTTCCATGGTCGGGTACACCGGCTGAAGTTGATAGCGATCAAATTGAGACATTACTGGAGAACAATCAATGTTACACCATGGGGGAGATAGCTGACATATTCATAATATCCAAACCTATGAAGCTCTTGGTGAAAATGAATTATGTGTCTTTTATTTTACAGAAAAAATTAAATAAACTTCTTGGCCAACCCAGTAAAAATTAGACCACTGAGACTCTTTGTGCCCTGTAGACGTGACATGAGGGCACCATTGACGTCTGGGTGTGGTGATAGAATGGGATGGAAAGCAGCTCCTGAATGAAATTTATTGAACCGTTAGTCCATGTGCTAAATTTACACACTACCCTCTCATTTAAACCCCACAGCAGAATACCTCACGAGAAGCTCAGGCCTGTGTTATCGTCTCCAGTTTACAGACAAGAAAACTGAAGCCGAATGAATTTCCTCAAGGTCTCAGAGCTGCCAGGTAGTGAGGCAGAGATAGAAACCCAAGTAGCCTAGCTCCACAACAGTTTTGACCACCGCCTGAGAGCTTGGCCATTTTCTGAACAGGGACGTGCCCTTTGAGTGGTGTAATTATGCAGAAGACGGCCGACCAAATATCTGTGCATACGAGGAATTTAGGGCGAGCAGTATCAGACGCAGTCCCTGCCCTCCGGGACCCCAGGAGTCAAGACTTACACACAAAATTATCGGTATACAGCATTGTAGTTCCCACACACGGTAGATTTCAGAGGGAGGAGCGTCACGCAGCTGAGGGGACTGGTGTCAGCCAGGGCATTGCAGCAGGCTAAAAGTAATTTTTGAGCTCACTCAGGAGATTCAGGCTGTTCAGAACTGGCATGACCTCTTATGGCAGTTAGTGGCCAACATTTAAAAATGAGGTGAATTCATGTTGAAATCTTGATTTCTGGTTTCCTTTTTTATGAAATGGAAGATCTGATGACACAGGGTACACATTCCTGTGAGAAGACAGTCTGCCGGATGTGGAGCGTTTGCCACTCCCAAAGGGCCCCTTTAAGGCCTCAAAGGCGGTGACTTCAGTAAGGACACAAATGTATGACATCACCACTATCTCTATAATGATGAGATTGCATTTGGGCTCTCAGAATGGAAAGGGAACATCTGCAAGGTCAAGGGCGTGCCTTTTCTCAGGACAGACTCTGAGGCTGGAGGTCAGGATTTCACCCTGCCCACCTTTAATTACTTGGCGCCAAAGGGGCCCATAGTCCGCAGAGTGGAAGCTCTGCCCTCTTCTGACCCTTCCCGTGGCCTTTCTGTAGTCCCCCCCCTCCCCCGGCTGTGGCCGCGGTACTGAAAAGGGCTTTAACTAAAAGTGGAAGGTGAGATTCAGTGGTGAAACACGAGGCTGAAAAAGTCAGTAAAAGGAATCCTCTTCAAGAGTGAGGCTTAATGCCGACTTCTCCCCTGAGAGGCCTTGTTACTTCAAGTCTTTTATACCAGGCCTGACAAATATTTAGAAAATGTTCAGGCCAGACCATTTTGTATCAGGAGAGGACGAGGCGTCCTGATAGATTTTTTTCCTCCTTCATCTCTAATATCTATGATCCCCTGAATCTTGCTAAGGACACACAGGTCTCAGAGGCTGTTCTCTGGCTGGCGTTCGGAGCTGAAAGAGAGAGAGAGTGGAGCTGGGCTGAAGTAGTCTTTCCAGAAGACTGGAGGGGAGATAAGGAAGCCACCACCTGCTCAGAGAAGTGGAAAAAGAGCCTCTCGTGGGCTTAACCTTGTGAAAGGGCGATTTCTGAAGGAACTGGTGCAGAGCCAGGCCACACTTCTTTGTTGACAAATATCTAAGTACTTACTGGAAGAACAACATACTTAGAGATGACGCAGACCGTGCTGCGAAGGTACAAAGAACATACCTGAGGAAAGAGCAGCGCTGCTGTAAAACAGGAGAATGATGGTGGAAGGCAGTGCAAGCAGGACGTGCATTCCACCAGTGATGCAGCCCTTCCTGGGGCAGTGCTTCTCTCCTCTTTCTGGAACGTAGCTCTTTTTGATGTCCTAAGGAAAGGTTACGCTGATCCTCAATGTATAAGGAAAATTGATCGAGGCGGTGCAGCTCTGGGTGAAGGGTGGAGGCTGTGGCTGGAGGTCTGACAACTGGCCTCCCTTCAGTTCCTTCTGCTTTTAAGGCACCGTCAGCAAAGGAGGGCTCCGCCAAAGGCAGCCAGGGCATCTCTGGGAAAGAACTGAACGGCATGACAGTGTTTTTATTTAAACCTTATAATAACCCTGTGGAGAGACCGCAATTAACCTCCACTTTACAAATAAGGAAACTGAGAGGCAGAAAGGTTACCCAGCTCAATCAAATAATTCCTGCTTGCACATATGGACGCTGGGATGTGAGCCCACATCCCTGATTCTATGTTCCTGCTTCCCCCGCCCCAGAGCACGCAGCAGTGCCCCGCACCAGAGGCAGCGGGGAAGGCTGAGGAAGGCCTCGAAGACGGTGCAGCAGCTGAGCTGGGTCTGGGACTCACCTTTGGAATTTGGGTCCCTGCAGGGACTAGTAAGCACGTTCCAAGTGGGAAGAGCCCCAGGAGCAAAGACTGGGGTGACGATGCGTGAGGTTTGAAAGTACATTTGGGCTGGTCTGTGAGGGGTTAGCAGTGCAAGGTAACCTTGAGTTCTGCCAGCCAGGCCGTCAGGGTGGGGCCGTTGTGGAGTGTGAACTGGGTGGGACCAAGGAGACAGCAGGGTGTGAGGCAGGCCTGCCGGCCATGGGGAGCAGGTGGTGCAGGTGTAGGGTGAGACTGAGGTCAGGGAGCCAGCTGGGGGCAGGCTGTGAAACCCCAGCATGGCTGTGGGGGTGGGCGAAGCAGGCAGAGACAGAACAACTTCGAGAACCTGAATCTGAGCAGACGCGTGGAAGACGGTGGTGGGCTAATGTGGGCGATGGTGGTAACGATGACAGCGAACGTTTACCTTGTGCTTACTGGGTGCCAAGCCCTGCGCTCTTATGTTTGCTACCCGACTTAATCCTCCCACAGCCCCCTGGAGCAGATACGGCTGTCGTCCCCGTTTAACACCAGAGAAAGCTGAGCACAGAGAATTTGCCCAAGGTCTCACAGCTAATGGGTACTGGGGGCAGCTTTCAAAGCCGGACACTCTGATCTACTGTAGTAAATGGCCTCTCAGGGTAAATGAAGCAACGCTGATAGGGAACAGAGAGGGGCTTTGCCAGATTTTGATGTGGAAAATCCATTCTCTCAACTTTTTGTTTTTTTAAATTCTCATCCGAGGATATGTTTATTGATTTTAGAGAGAGAGGAAGGGAAGGAGGGAGGGAGGGGGGAGAGAGAGAGAGAGAGAAAGAGAGAAACATACATGTGAGACAGAAAAATATCAATTGGTTTCCTCCCATATGTGTCCCAAACAGGGATCAAACCCACAACCTAAGTATGTGCCCGGACTGGGGATCGAACCCTCAACCTTTTAGTATACGGGACGATGATCCAACCAGCTGAGCTACCCGGCCAGGGAAGTTCTCTCAACTTTTTGTATGTTTACTTGTGTAAACCAGAATTGCTCATACAATACTCCATGAGACATTTATAAAAGATATCGTGAAAAGATATCATATATTGGTTTGAGAAATAGTGACTTAAAATTAATTGGGCTTCTATACTCCAGGACTTCACAGGCACTTTTTAATGGGACAGTGCACCCCCAAAATTGCCAGAGGGAGACTGCACTAAGCAGTGTTTTTGTTGTTTTTTTTAAACAAATTTGAAAAACTTAACTCTTTTCACACACACAAAAGAAATCCACTTGTGTTTTTCCAAACCTGAGTGTTGTGTGGGATATAATTTAGGAAACAATGGAATAGACATTTGGTGAGTTTCAGACTAGGAACAGCACTACAACAAGTGAAAACTGACCATTTGGAAGTAAGCCGGTGTCTTAATTATGAGCGGAGGCCAGTCCAGCCTTTGCAGGAGCCTCATTAGTCATCGCTCAGACTTGGCTTTGTGCTCAGGCGCCTCCGCCCAGTCTCTGCATTTCTCCTGATAGGCGGCTTCCTGCCGAGTCCATGTGTAACACACGTGGCAGGCGTCCTCTCACCCCAGTAGGCAGAGGCTGCACCTGTTAACAGCCTGGGCCCAATTACCCTCAAAAATTTGAACTTAAGCTGCCATACTGAAGCATCAGTCCTTGAGCCCGTTCAGCCCATAATAATTTGATTTCTAATGACATTCCGAAAGAGGACATACTCCAAATTCTCATGCAGAAGGACAACCTTAGGGCTTTCTGGCAAGTACAGAGGTCAGCCACCCTGAAGCAGGAGGGAACCAGGGAAGGAAGAGAGAATCCCCAGTGGGTTTGCTGGGTAACATTGCCTCTAGCTTGTTGCCAGCAGCCACCCATTTACTGGGTCTCCCGCTGAGTTAGTACA
Source organism: Mormoops blainvillei (assembly GCA_004026545.1). NCBI lineage: Eukaryota > Metazoa > Chordata > Mammalia > Chiroptera > Mormoopidae > Mormoops > Mormoops blainvillei. The sequence continues at coordinate 83,777 of PVJD01005363.1, forward strand.
AGCCTGTTCACCAGTGCATCAAACCAGCGCCAAATATCTTTGAAAGGATGTCGTATGGCTCACTTTCTTCCTTGGGCGATAGTCAGGGTGAGAAGTCTCAGGTTCACAGTGTGAGGTGGTGCGAAGGAGCCCAGCCTGTGAAGTTTTGAGAGAATTGCCAACTCTGTGCTCATCTTCTAGTCTCTTGCAGCATCTAGTGAGAAACTCTCCTTTCCATTCAAGACTGAGTAGTATTTCCTAGTCTTTCAAGTCTCCTTGACCCATAGGTCTTATCAATGTAAGAAGTGCGGAAGGACTAAATGTAGGGTCCGCTGTATTTCATTGGCATCCCTGGATGTTCTCAGTTTAAGGCTCTATAGAGGGTGAAGGAGAATGGTTTGAACCTGGGTGCCTGTCCAGACAGAGTGTCCTGGGGCCATTTGGGAACTGTCTTCTCTGAGACAATGTGTGCCCCTTGAGCTTACTCTCAAGCTATCGGGGTTACCTATTTGTTCTGACCTCTTCCATTAGTAATATACCACTGACCAAGATTTAATCTCTAATATGCCATTCCCTGAAGGCCCTGGAATTTCTTTGTAAGATGACAAAGAACTGATCAGCTTAATGACGTAATGGTCTTCAAGTATGTGAGGATTTCTTTCTAATGCATCTCACAAGGAGTCTTTCTAACAAAGTATTGTGACACAGAGGGATAGTTATGGCAGCAAGATTTGCTGTCCTGAGCTAGGTCTCCAAGGAAGATAGATGTATTGAGAGTAATGTCTTCAGATGTTGCCATTTGGTAGGTCAGGATGTGATCTTTCATGTGTGGAAACTTTGCAGACCCACCTGTGGGACTAGGCTCACTCATGGTGGTTCTAGTTAACATCCATAAAAGTGACAGTTATTCTAGCTTCAGCATAAAGCCCCTCGCTCTTTTGCCTTTGAAAGTATAGAAGAAACGATTCATTCAAGGACTCCCTTATTATGAAGGTGAGTGAAGATTAGGAGAATCTTATGTTGGGTGCAAAATGACATTGGACAGGGTAGATAAGGAAAGAAAGAAAACTCCGTTGATTAAAAACATCAATATTATTTTTCTCACTTTCTTCTGAACCAAAGAAATTTTCAGATCTTGTTTTGACTTCCAAACCATTACCCGGGTCAATTAAAGAGGGAAAACACAAAATCTGTGCCAACGACAGCTTTGGCCCGGGCTGAGGGAAGTCGGAGGGCCTCTGATCACACAATGAGGAGAGAGCAGACTGTAACTCTTAGGGAAAGGTTGTCTTTTTAAAAAAACAAAACAAAACAAAACAAAACTGGTAGACTGGAATACTTACAGAACAAGCTGTACATCTCTATATAAAATGGGGTTGGTCAAAGTCAGTTTAAAAAAACAACTGGAAAACCACCAACACTGCAAGGTGTTAATTAACTTAAACCTATTTGGGAATTGGTTGAAAGAATTGACTGATCACTTAATTTCCAAAATTTATTTAGTTAAATTTTAAATATCTAGATGGAGATATAGAGCTCTGTATCTGTAGATTTACACATCAGCATGTCTTTCTAGGTAAGAATATTTCTATCAGTTGTTTAACATGTTCTCTGCCAATAAAAAACACCTCAAGTGCATTATCTCATTTAAGCTTCATAAGAAATCGTGAATGGAACAGCGTAAATTCCAGTGAAGTAAAGACACTGGAGTCAGAAATCACCTAAAGTGAATGGAAGAACTAGGACTTGAACTCAGGTCCTCCTGATCGCTCAGCCAGCGTGCACGACCACTCCACTGTGCTGCCTCCTTTTTTCCTTCTGTCACTTTGGATTGTGTGGGCACAGAGCTCTTGCTGTTGCATAATTTCTGCATTAGTCCTGGTTGCAGTAACAAGCAACACCCAAATAAGCAGGTGTTTACTTTTTTTGCCCACAAGTGTGTGGTTAGCCATGGCTCTGCTTGGCTGTGCTCTGTGTGTCTCTTATCCCAAGACCTAGGCCCATGGAGAAGCCCCCATATGGGCCATGCTGTTCTCACTGCAGAGAACAGAAATGCAAAAGGTTGAGTTAAGCCTTGCAATTGCATTTGCAGCTTCTTCTTGGACACGTAATATTTCACATCTACTTAGATTTCATTGGCCAGAGAAAGTAACATGGCCACTCCTGACACTGGTGGGGAGTCACAGGTAAAGTAAGGGTGTATAACCCCCTTAGAATAAGAACAAATAGTTGCGGGGGACAGGGGACTATAACTTACCACAGTGAAGTGGAGGTTAGGTTATAGAAGATAAGCCACTCTGCAACTCAGAAGTTGAGAAGTGACTTGGAAGACACAGAAATAATTTTATCCCTTGATTTACCCTCATAACCCCTGAAACTGAGGGGAAACTGGTCAATATTCTAATGCTATTATAGACATAAAGTGGTTCCCATAAACCGGTGACTTCTAAAATGAATGAAATAAAGTATCAGGTGGCAAAGGATCGGCTAGCCAACTCTGCTTGACGTGGAGTGGCCCAGGCCTCTCCCCAGCAGGGGAGAAGTGCCAGAGGAAAGCTGAACTCTCTGTGAGCTTCAAATTTGTACGTTAACAGCAGAGACTCCCATGCAGTGCACATCAAGGGAGCACGCAGATGCCTGAGTAAGGCGATAACTGGTTCATTTACTCCGGTGGAGGTGGGGAAGAAAAGATGGACAGATGCTTAAGGGCAGTAGAGCGAGGGGATGAAAGGCATCATTTGCTCCACCCTCCATGACTCCACCCAAACTCCATCAGTTCTGGGCCACAGACTGAGTCCCAGGCTAGATGTTAAACTTTCCCTGTACTATCCTGCTCTCTGGCAGGTTCTCTTGGTTTTGTTTTGCACGATTCCCTTACTCCCTCCTACCTTCACTTGTCTGGATACAGGTTACTTCTGGGCGGAATCCCCTATGACCCTGATTCTCAGGCTCATTAAGGAAGACCTGTTCTGTAAAAACAGTTCCATGGCATAGGGCTTTACCAGTGTAAGGAGGACAGTTGACGGCTGTGGCTAAGTCTGGGTACACGCAGGAGTGCAGGGTAGTGATAACAGGGGTGCAGGCTCCAGTCAGACAGCCAGGCTTCTGTTCTGGCTTCGCTACTGCTTTGACTTGGGCAAGCTTCTTAACCTTTCTAAGTTGAAATGTCTCCATCTGTCAGAAGGAGATAGTAATAGTCTAAATAGTTGCCCCAAGAATTCAATAAGATGATCTACATAAGGCACTTAATAGAGTGCTAAGCACATGGTGAGAACTCAGTGATTATTATCGCTCTCGTTATGGTCATCAGCACCATTACCCCCACCACTGTCAAAGACAATGAGGATGATAACTACACCAATGATTCAGTAACGTGTCACTGATATTTCTTATTAATAACGTGAATGGTTAACAATTAGTGAGTGCCTTTTCTGGGCCAGGCATGCTTCTGGGCTCTTTCTTATCAAGCTCTTCTTCACAAGAACCTGAAGAGATAGGCAGGATCATAACCAACCCCCCTTGCCCCATTTTATAGATGAAGCAACTAAGGTTCATATTGGTTAATAGCTTTCCAGAGTCATAAGGTAGGCCCTTCCATCTAGGTAGTCCAGTTGCAGAGCCCACGCTCTGAACATCACACACTGTGCTTCTTGGAATAACACACAATTGCAGCTCACACCAGTTTTTCTTTGGGGCCAGAGTGACTGCACAGCTTCTAAATGGTTGGACCCACGTCCTGCTTCACCCTGCGCATCTGGGGAAAAGCAGGCGCGCTGTTCTGAGAACGCCGGCCTTGAGTCCACATTGTGTATAAATAACCCAGCAAACAAATGACCCAATTATAAAGGTCGGCCACTGTGTCCAATTGCAGCCTCCTGTAGTGCTTAACGGTAAGTCCCTGAGGGCCCGTGTAATTCCTTTGCCGAAGGCCCCTCACAGGTCTGCCGGGTCTGTCTGTGCTGTAGTTGACCTGGTCCACAGATAATGAGGGAATTTATATCTTCAGAATAATGATGTTGCATTTAGGATTTAGACCGTGGAAGAGTGGGGGAGTTGGAATAGTTTTCTTACAATAATTAATTTTAGGCCTGTTGAACAAAACTGCACACTGAAAACTTCTAGAGATTTTTCAACAACTTTTGATTACTTTCTGAGCTGCAGTGTAAGATTTTCAGCAAACAGTTTTGACATGGTACCTTTCAGAGTCCCTAAACAAGGAACCAATTATATACCTACTTAGCATTTAAGGATATCCCCAAATATCTGAAAATGTTTCAATGGAAGTCATATATTGCAGCTTTTACCCCAAATGAAAAAAATCTCTAGAATTTTTTTCTTTTCACTTTGAAATGTGGATTATCTAATTGGTTGTCTAGAGCTCTTCTAGTGGATTAGGTTCAAAACTAAATGTAGTTTAGCATTTGTGTTCAATGTGGTAGTTTCGTTTACTTTGACTATCTCAGTAGTTGATGTGGATTGCACAGATAAGTTACGCTCTTCTGGGCAATACCTTCCCTCTGTTTTAGTAGTGTAGCACATACAGTCTATTTCCCACTTATACGGACTACGTTGAGGGGCTGGTGGCTTTCCAGCGACATCTGGACATGCAACCTCTAAGCCACTGAGGCAGAGAAAGAAAGAGCTGGAGGATCAGGTGCTGGCTCCAAAATTCTTTGTCCCCTAATGTAGTGTTTTTACTCCGAGCCCGTTAGCCAGAACAGGTCAGAGTGGGACCCTTACCTGCAAGCGACTTGGAAATGCAATCAAGCACGTGGGTATTTATGAAGCAGCAACCAACTCCACTTTCCAGTGACAGCGAAGGCCATCAGACTGTGCATGCTCTAAGTGCTGTAACTAAGGCAGCATGGGAGGAAGGGGAGGTGAGGACTCTCACAGCTGAGCCTTGCATGTTTTCTCCTACCTGTCTCATTTTAAAGTTTGAGGGCTTCCTGGCCTCTCACATCCTCCTACTATTGGTGCAGAGACCCACGAACATGGAGAACTACTAGGGAAGTAACACACTTAACCTCTGACTGCCTAAGATCTTGAATTATGAATGTGAATCCTTTAGTTAGATCCACATAGGTTCAAACACAACAAAGATAAATTTGGGAGGCTAGGACACTAGAATGAAATGCCTTTAGTTATGCAGAGGTTGCCTCAACCCACTTTGTATCCTTGTTCACAGTTGAAATTGATGTTGTTAGTCCCATATTATTTAACCAAACTGGTGTGATTAGTGTAATTAATCATTACCTATTTCTTGGTGTCCAGTTGGTACCATACACACACACACACACACACACACATTTATATATATATATCAATTTATATAAATATATATATATAATATTATGCATGTACTTTACATCTTTATTCCTTTTATGGTTGTTTCTTCACAGGCACTGTGGTTAAACTAGAGAAACTTTAAAACATAAGATTTCTCTCTTTCTTGGAAAGTTTATTTACATAACTCCAAGTGATTTCCTTGAGTAAGTTTGACTTGCTTATTAATTAGATGACTTGGTGATACACACACATACACACACACAGGGGTGGGCAAGAGTAGCTTTACAGTTGTGAGTACACAAAACACAGTTTATTCTTCTATTATTATTTAGTAATTATTGTATTATTTTCCATATGAACAATTGTAAACCTACTTTTCCCCATGCCAATGTTTGTGTGTGTGATGTGTGTATATATATATACTATTGTACATATGTGTATATATACATGTATATACATATATGCACATGTATGTGCGTGTTTATATGTGCATATATATGTATATATGAGGTCTGTCCAGAATAATCCAGCCATTATTAATATAATGAGAACAGTTTGTGTGACATCGATGTAACCTGGCAGCCAAGGAGAGTGGACTGGAATGCACATGCGTGAACAATGACGATTTTACCGTACTAGTCAGTGGGGGTGGTAGGTGCCATTGAGTGAGCATATGTGGCCATCAAATTCAAAATGACTAAGCGAGTAGAGCAATGAATCTGCATCAGATTTTGCATTAAGCTTGAATATTCCTCTGTGGAAACTATTCGGATGATTCACAAGGCCACGGCTATGGGCAGTTGGTGATTGGCAGCTTCATCACAGCAATGCGCCTGCTCATGCATCACATCTTGTGCAGAGCTTTTTTGGTGAAACATCAAATCACCCAGGTGACTCAGCTCCCCTATGGCCCAGATTTGGTGCCCTGCAACTTCTGGTGATTTTACACCTTTGAAAGGGAAGAGATTTCAGACCGTTGATGAGAGTCAGGAAAATACAATGAGGCAGCTGATGGCAAGTGGGAGAACTGTGTGAGGTCCCAAGGTACCTCCTTCGAAGGGGACTGAGGCATCATTGTCCTATGTACAATATTTCTTGTATCTTGTATTTTTTTCAATAAATGTCTCTATTTTTCATATTACATGGATGGATACTTTCTGGACAGACCATTCATTGGTTTTTTTTTTTAAAAACCCCAAATCTCCTTAAAGTGATAAACTTAATGAACTGCTTACTTTTAAAGACTCATACAGTGTTAAAAAGATATTTTGTTTCCACCAGAGATCTGCTTTAACCAAGGATATGGCATCATTGAAATATTGTTTTTTAATGAGGAGAGAGTTAATTTTCTTGGCTCAAAGAAAGTGGAATCTGGCCCAAGAAATTGAGCAAGTGCTTGGTGATGTCTATGGGAACATGTTACATTTGTATGGGAACTTCGCATCTCTCTTTAAAAAGATATAAACTTCAACTAACCAGCCTTTATCATCTATAGGCACATATACTTGGCAGGGATAGCGTTGTTCAAAGTGTAAAGAAAGTTGTCAGTGACTAAGGGATACATCAAATGTTCTTTGAGAGTTGTAGCAGAAAACCAGAATCATTGATTTCTTAGAAGTTACTGAAGCAACACTATAACTTTGATTCTAGATTTTCTTACTAATTAGGGTACATGTCAAGGGGAAAATGTCTTAAATCCTGGAGGCAAAGAAAATGTAGTTGATTTCCTTTTCTTTGTTTCTTATTTTTGATGATTATCTTAAAAAACTATACGAAGAAAGAAAAAAGCATCACAGTCTGGCAGTAGAGTTCAACAATGAAAAACAAATGCTACAACTATTTCTTTGCCTTAAACACCAAATAATCATTTATATCTCTACCTCGTTCACAGAATCGAACACTTATGTTATTCCACGATGTTGCCAGAGTGTGGCTTTTCATTTTAATGCTAAGAAAGATCAAAAAAGATTCTTCTGTAAGTCTCTTGAAATGGAATAGAGGTGGATCTTTCAATGCTTCTTTAATGTGGATGCTATAATTCATTTTAAGACGAGCAATTTGGCCCAAGTGTTAAATTTTCAGAGACCAGTGGATTAGAACAATAAAAACTTAGATGAAGTAGAAGGTAGAGAGCAACCCAACCAATAGTTCTTTAAAGAAAGAGTTTAAAAGATATATTATCTGCTACCTCCTTGAGTTAGTGCCTGCACAACCAAAATAGATGAAAATGAACATTTTTGGGAATTTAAAAACATTAATTTGTAGGTATGAAATGTTAGTAATGGTTAATCTTTTGCATCCCATGATACATTAAACCTGTTCATATGATGACTAGGCTTTTGTTAGAATCCTAAAAATAATAATAATAATAATAATAAAAAGTAAATAAAAACGTTAAGTTGTTTCGTAGTTAACACCCATTGGCCTCAGACAAACATGAGTTTAAGCACTGGTCCCATCAATTCCCAGCTGAGGGAGACCCTGCCCTGTCACTTCTCTGAGCTTGGGTTTCCTCACCTATGAAACAGGGATAACTAGGGTCCATGCCAGTGATTAACAGAGAAAGCACATGTAAAGCATTTCCTATAGCGGCTCTCAGTGTCGGCATTCAGGTGAGTGTTAGTATTCATACACGTACGTCACTGTCACCCAGCAGAATGACATTTGATGCCATGTTAACTACACCTTTTGGTGTCCTGTAGCACAGTCCTTTGTATCCAGAAGACAATCAATAATTATTTGTTGATGCTCTGTCATCGAAATGTCTGTTATTTTTGCCATCACTGACTTTAGATGTCATTCTCTTGGACTGTGTTATTCCAATTGAACTCATCAGTTTGTCCATCATGGTTGAATGACTGACTGGTACAGTGAAAAGAAATCAGTCAAATTTGTTCTGTGACTGCAGTGCCTAGCTTTTGCCTAAAGCATGGGCAATGATCAGATCAGATGTTGACCTCAAGTAGCCTTGCACATGCATTGCCTTGGTGGGTGGGGTGTCATTTGTACTTTAAAATGCACTTTGCACAGCATGGGCTCACTCGAAAGCACTTAGTAAATATTGGTTTACTGGCTTGTTAATGACTAACACAGAAGGCATATTTGACAGCTGAGTTTTACTGTAAAATATCACTATCCTTATTTGTGTGAAAGGATTTTGAAATCTGTTGAATGAGGCACATAGGAAGAAAAGTGAATAATTTCTGAAAGGACCCCTAAAATGCCATAAGGTAGACTAATTATTTGCTAAGTGGAACTTCAGTGTAAAAAAAATAGTTTTGTTCCAAGGCTTGCAGTAGTAATTGAGCAAAGCTTTACCAGAGCCATAAGGGGGATCTGGAAATGTACAGGGATGTTTTTAATTGTTGCATCGATCAGGGACTCCTGACGAGTGGTGAGCAGGGGCAGGCATGCCAGACATCCTGCAGCACAGATAAAACTCACACTCTGAAAAACTACCTCTGCCAACATGGGAGCTGACAAACATTCTCAGTGTTGAGGCAGAGCTGGAGAGTCATGTCCTCTGAGAAGCTAAGACTTAGTCAAAAACACATTTACCAAACACCTACTGTGCGCCTCCCGCTAGGATATGTCATTGAGTAGACAGAGATCCCTGTCTCCATGGAGTTTACATTCTGGAAACAGGCAATAAAGCATAAACATAGTAAATGAGTCCAGTACTTACTAGGTCAGGAGTTGATCATGGAAAAACAAAGAAAAGTTTGAGCGGGATGGCAATTGATGATGAAGGGAGTTTATGTTAGTTTTAAAGTCAGAGTGCATGAGAACAACTGGATGAGATAGGGACACCTCTCATTTATTCTGGGTATGGAAATATGCTGTGGGGTCAAACGGGACATAGCCAAAGGATTCCTCTTTGGGAGGACGCTCAAAACTGTGGCAGAATAGTGAAATGAGTTCTAGCTGTCAAGATTCCTGCAAGAAAGCAGCCCTAGGGACATTACTGTTAATGATGGATGGACAGATAGAAAGTGACCATATAAATGGTCATTAAATATCAGGAAAGAATATCAAGGCTTCTTGTGTTAGGAGGCAGTCACGGTGTGAATTCAAACTGCTAGCTCTGGTGGGGGACCTTTTCAAAGCTCGGCCCGGGGCAGATGGGGGAAATGCTTCCCTGGGCCCAGCAGAGTCTCAGTCCATTGACCTATGCCCTTTCTCCACTAAAGGCCCCCACAGAAGCCATCAGTCCTCTCTAGAATGAGACTCACTGATGTATAAGATAAACCAAGGCCTTCTTTCAAAGCCTGATCCTGAAACCGTGTGTGTGTGGCTTAGACATAGTTTTATTCTTCTGCAGAGCCAATGAATTAGATGAGGGAGTGTGAGCATTTTTCTGACTGCTCAATACTACAGGCGGGGGCCCAAATTGATAACGAAGAAAGCCCTCGTGGACAGATGTGGCCAATATTCTCTGCTTCTCTCCTCCTCTGAGGCCACAGATGGGAAGTAAAATGACCAAAGTTGCAAGAGGATTTATTTCTCCTGTGAACCACAACACAACTCAAGTGTCCCCCTAGAAATTGAAGTTGTCTATGATAATAAATGAAAGTGCCATTAGCACCCACTGAGGCCCATAGGAAGTTGTTCTGCCAAAAGAAACATCCATAAAAAAAGCACACTGGAAAAGAAAATGATGAGATCTGAAATTAAAGATCAAACAAGTAGGGATGATGTTAATAGAAAATCCATCCAGAGAAGAAATATGAACTAAAGCAAACAGCCAATAATACAGCAGCACATGCGCTATTGAAAGAGAACCACGGCCCGTGCAAGTCGGCAGGAGGGACCCTCCACAGGTGCTAGCTGGAAGGTCGGGGGAGGCCCCCGAGGGAGAGCGCGACACTTCAAACAGCGAACTCCACCGAACAAACAAAAGCTTCGTTTCGTTTTTCCAAAACGTACACAGCACTGACGATTCCACAAGTTCTTTGAAAAATCCTTTGCAGAACCAGCTGGAAAATTCTAATAGCAAAGCTTCCTAGGGGAAAAAAATATGTAAAGGCTTAGGAAGATGCCCCAAAGAAATCAGTCCACTACAGTGGGGATGGGATGAGGATGAATGGAAGGACTGAGGAAGGAGCTTTGAAAAAAAGGGAGAGACAGAGGCCAGAGAAAGTTAGAAGCTGGAAACTAGCCCCGGACCTTTAAACTACTCGTGACTTACTGATGAAACACACTGAATCTCCCTTGCATTGATGGACTCACCAGAGCTCCCTGAGAAGCTGGGCTTCCTCCTCCCTTTAACAAGTTACTACTTGGGAAGTATCAACTTTCCCATAAGCTAAGAATGCAAAAACAAACAAATAAAACCCCATAATGTAGAATTCCCCCAACTTTTTAAACATGAATTCTACTGCATGGCTGTCTGAAAATTATCCAAGGGCCTATCGATTCTGAGGCTGACCTACCTTCTCTGGATAGTGAAACATGTAACAGAAGTGTATTGAGGGTGTGGTGTGGGTTAGGTATTATGCAGGACACCTAACATATACTGTTGTCTTCAGTGTGTACAACAGCTCTCTGGGCGACACAGCCAGCACTTGCCAGATACCCAGTGCAAGGTCCCTGCTCCTTTGCTAGTCAGTTTCTATATTCTGCCTCTGTTCTTTCCTCCTTGAATTCCCTCCTTACTTCTTTTTCGCTGTCTCTCTCCTTTGCTCCTTCTTCATCTCTCTCCAAAGATGCAGAGAAAGCAACTCCATAAGAATTGAGAGAAAAAGGAGAGAGTTCTGATCTTGGCATTAGATGCTTTTTTGGTTGGGACATGGTGGGGCACCAGCGGGGCTGGCTCAGTGGCTCCTGGGTGCCAGGCATTGGAGAGCCTGCCTGACGGGCACAGTCAGAGCTGAGCTAAGAAGGAACTCCACGAGGCGGGGTGGCTCTAGCCAGCATCCAGTCTGCTCTGTGGGACAATCACATCACACTTCCCGAGGCGGGGGCGGGTGTCAGGAAACCACGTGAACCATCCGAAGTGCAACTATCTCCTTGCAGAGGACCAGTGTCCGTGTTTCCCACGGACATCTCCAGAGGAAGCCTGCAGGAGGTCCCCAGCCTCCAGAGCATTCTCCATACCTTCTGAGCCCAGAAATGACCCCCTCAAAGCTAACATCAGTTCCTCTGCTTCCACAGATATGTCCGTGTTTACTTCCTCTCAGCCCCTGGCTACTTCTCAGGCTTGTTCCTTTACCAGCCCATCACTGATGGGAATCTTCCCCCACCCACGTGCCTCTGTGAATTCTGCTGCCGTCCTTGAGATGGCGGCCTTGAGCCTCTGGCTTCCGTCCCAAGCTCGCTGGATGTTAGGCTCATGTTCCTAACTGCTTCCTGGACGCCTTTCTGTGCACTTGGAATTCAGAAAGTCCATCAGTTGGATCCTACTCACCTTCCCATAAATATCTCCGTTCCTTTCATGATCCTCATCTTGGTTAATGACAGTCACCCACCCCCAGTTGGAATATATGAAACTGTTGACTCCTCTCTTTCCTCATACATTCGGCCAGCCAAAAAGGTCTGTAGATTTCATCTTATTGTCTCTCTCACCCTGCTCTTCTCTGTTCTCTTGCCCTGATTCAACCCCCACCCCTTTCTAAATTGTCCTCCTTCCCCCATTCCCCACATCACCACCAGGATCTTATGGAAGCAGAGATCCGCAAACACTTGGAAAGAACCAGTGGTAAATATTTTAGGCTATGTGGGCCACGAGGCCTCGGGAAACTACACACCTCTGTCGTTATGCCATGCAAGCAGCCCAAAGCAATATGTGAACAAATGAGCTTCGCTAGCTTCTAATAAGACTTTATTTACAAAAACAGGTGGTGGTCTGGTTTGTTCTATGGGTTGGCATTTACTCAACCTTCTTCTAAAGCATGACAAGTCCCTTTCACCCACAGGTCAGTAACTTCCCCCGCTCCCACCCCAGGGGAGCTGACCTTAGTTCTGGCCACAGGTCAGAATCACCGTTAGTGGGCTGAGGTCAGGGCATGTTCACATTGTTAAAGGTGATTCAAGTTAACAGACAGGTTTGAGAACCAATTGCCTTTAAAGCTGTCCTGCCAATACATTAGTGGCTATAACAATCACCTGGAGAACTTAGCTTAAAAAAATAAAGAGTTTCTGAGCTGCACTCCTAGAGATCCAGTAGGCTCTACAGGGACACCTAGGAATGAACACTTGAACAGCCATCCTGGATGATTCTGAGAAGGTTATTTAAGGACTATACTCCGAGCAACACTGATAAAGTATATAAAATTAAAGCACATGAGCCTGGCAAGTATAATGTTTTTCATCATCCTGTCCTACCCCACTGGGCCGCCCCTCTCTCCGGCCAGTTGACCCAGGGAACCCACACTCCCTGTCCACTAGGTTGCGTGAGCCGTTCTCTGAGCCTCAGTGCACGCACTGGGTCTGTTTGGAGCCTCGTGTGCTCAGGAAGTCCTACCTTCCCTTCTCCAGTTGGAGAAATTCTTCTTGTTTTCCCTGGCCCTGTTCTAATATTGCTTCTTCTAGGAATGTCTTTGCTCTATGGAACTAACATTGGAATGGAGGAGATAGACACTAAGTGAAATAAGTGAGAGGTAAAGCACATCGGATGGCCTGTGGAGGTAAAGGGAGAAAAACAAAGCAGGAAACGAGGGTTGGGAACGCTGGGGAAGGGTCAGGGGAACTGCCCTGGGGTTGTCCTGATCAGACCTGCCTGACGCAGTGCAGATTGCTCCGGCTTTTGCCTTTCTCGGCTTTCACTGCTGTCCGGGGCATCCCCTGGTCTTTTCAAAGCACAGAAAGACTCCATCTTATCTACACATCAGTAACTTTTCTTTGTGCTGATGTTCGGGCCGTGTATTGCCAAATATGATTTTTTTCCAAGAGAAGTTAAGAAGACCGCATTTCTCTGTGAAGTCTCCTGACTTTGAAATGTTGGTAACTAACCCAATTAAGATACATTTGTGGGCTCCATAGTCCACCAGCCATTGACCTTTGGGTCTGAGTGGGTTGGTTCTGATGATTCCTGTGGAATCTGTGTAGTCGTGAGTATGGAGGCACTTGGATAACGGGATGTTCGTATATTACCTATTTGACATTAAATATGTGTCTATTGAATTAAGCCACTCATACTGCAGTATGAGAAGCTTGACCTCAGTACTGGGAGACTGTGACTTGAACAGGTTGACCACTGCACTCATCCACCGCCCCCTGCACACCTTACAGATGAAGAGATGTTGTTCCAAAGATGGCAGTGACTTGTCTAAGACCACCTGGACACTAGTGACAGCACTGGATGAAAATCCAGTTCTGTTTTGTATTCTTCCTACCACCCCTGTCTGGTGTGGTTACAAATTGTTGCAAATGGAACCTTGGCTTGCAGCAAATTAGCAGGCAAAGTATATGTCGTTCAAGAAAAGGAATGGAAAAATAAATCATGAAACATCCCTTCTATGGTATGATTGCATTAATGTAACAACAGTAGCCACAAAAACAAGACATATGACTGTGTACATCGATATGTGCAAATACACAGAAAAATGTTCTAAAGGACGTGAGCTAGTCTGGTAATACTGTTGCCTCTGGGGACTGGGCGAGGGGACCAACACTGGAGCAGGGAGGTCAATGGGGGTTATAATCTTGTCTCTATTTTGAAGTTTCACTATACAAATAAATTACTTTGTGTAAATTAAAATATTTTTAGCAAGATAGAATCGGCATGTGACATGACATTAGCTTCAAGTGTACAACAGAAAAAGTACTTTTTTAGGAAAAAAATAATGAAGCAGCGCTGGTAATGGCCTTCACAAAGCCACGAAATGCAAACATATTGTCTCACATAAAATGACAGACACACAGCAGCTAAGATGAGGAATTTCTGGGACATAATGTTGCCCAAACTAGGCAAGAACCTAGAAAATCCACTATGGCATTTGGTTTGTGTTACAGAAAAAGTTGGCAAATAACTTCAGAGCTAATTAACGGTGAGCAGGCAATGCGGGGCGGCTAGCGGCCTCCACAGGTCCAGGGCCTGCGGGAAAGGAAGGGGCTCTCTGCTAACCCAGCAGGCCAGATTGTTAACAGAAGTTGTATCCGATAGAAGATCTATGTTTAAACTATAAGATCCAACAGGAAAAAAGAAACACAGCATATGGGACTGTTTCTACAGCATTTCGAGTCAACAGAGACAATATTTTTAAAATAACCAGGAGAATTCTCCAGGATGTTTATCTATGTTCTCTGCATTGCTGTTTTTACTGACTCTGACACAAATGAGTTATTACAAAAAATCAGCCCAGGGCTGATCTCACATAGGCTCTGGTGAGGTGTCTAAGTCTCTTTCATCAGGACTTGCTTGCTGGAGGGGGAGCGGTCCCGTGCAGCAACTCCTGGGGAGACTCAGCTCCCCCAGGTCTGTCCAGGAGACCAGCACTGCTTAAGGAGAAGGTGGATGAGCAGAGGCGACCAGACCACATAATTTGTTGTGTCCACGGATGCCAGAACTCTGCCCAGTCTTCTAGGACAGCTAGTAAACGTTACTCCCAGGGACGTCTGTGGTGCTCACATAAGCAGATCTGTTGTCTTTCATAATAGCAAACCGTACTTTCTGTAAAGGACTGCCACGCCGAACTGGGAACATTCTGAGTGGCAAACACCCTCCGTTCCCCCTTTTCCCCCCGGCCCTCCCCGCCCCCCCCAAGAAAACAACCAACAACTTACTTTTGAGATTGAAGAAAGGCCTGAGGAGATCAAATTTCTTCCACCTGGCTATTTAGCTGTATCTTACTGTGAGTGACTCCTGGCATCAAGGAGACAAAATGCCACCCCCATCCTTTGACTCTGGCAACGGAAGCTGGTATTTGACAGCCACCGTCCTAGGTAGCGGGGCCTTGCACATCAGGGTGGCACTGAGTTAACCCCACTTTGGAGCAGGCAGCCTCCTGTGTTTATGTCCTGGAACCGGGCACAGGCTGTGCTCTGGGGGAGGCTCAAGCCAAACTGTGTGTCTGCAGCACTCACACATGGGGATGGGAGGTGCTGCTCCGTAATGAATATTCTTGTGTCTAAAACAGGCGAAGCATGAGAGATAGCTATTCTGCTTTGAAGTTTCCTGCCTGCCTCTTTGGAATGGATCAAAGGCCTCTTTACTTTATTTTCTTTCCAGAATTCATCTAAGCTCTAATATAATGCCCTCCTCTCAGTATGTCTCCTCTTCTATCACAAATCTCCTTACTCTCAGCTTGGAATCATAAGGTGCAGGTGTCCACACTCTCCTCTCTCTGGTTTTTCCCTCCCTTCTCTCCCTCTCCTTCCCAGGTTTGTGGGCTCGGAAGCTCTCAGCCTGAGCTTAGAGCAAATAGGTCCAGGCTCTGAAGTGCTCCACAGCCTCATTTCTTGCTAGTGAAAAAAGGTCTATTTCTTTTCTTTTCTTTTTTTTTTAAAGAAAGTGGAATTTGGATGGGAGAGAAAACTGTTGCGAATAAAACCGATGAAACTGGCATCATGAGCTGCTTTGGAAGCTGACATGAATGTGAAACAAAGCTTTGAGTACCCTTTTTAGGCTGGCGATGATTTCTAGGACTGCTCTCATCGTAGCTTCTGCTGTATGACCTAATACCGTCAGAGCAGCGATGCCGGAAACCACGCTGCAAGTGCTCTGCTCGGGCAGCGCTGGGAGACCCTCCCCACACCTGTCTGGCGGGCAGTGCAGAGACCAGGGACCGGCCTCGCGGGCCGGGTTCTGCTGCCAGCAGATTTTCTCAGATCTCAGGCACAAACCCTCTGCCATAGCAAACCTGCAAAATAGGTACACTCCCAACGCGCACAGGCATTTAAGGTAAATTAAAATCTTAAAACCTTAAGGCAACTAGCCTTTAGTAAACAGAGGATCTTATAGATGGTGATTTAGACAACTTAATGCAAAAACACCATCTGCTAAACCTCAGCTCAGCGATGGTGCCGGGGACTGCAGAGCCCATGGAGCTGTCTCCATCTGCTTCAGCCTGGTGCCCAGGAATCTTCTCTGAACAAAGGGTCACTGCTGTTCATTGCCCCGGAGTCCATACTAGCTCTCGAACAGGTGCCATTCAAGAGACCCTCTGTCCCACCCTACTTTTCTCACTTGAATCCCTGTCATCTCACTTAGAATATGCTGATTTTCTGAAGATTTCCAGAGCACTTATGCAGCAAACATTTTCTGAGCTCAGGACAATGTCGGTTCTTGAATGGGGTGTAAGTGTGAATAAGGGGCAATCCTCCTGTTAGGACGGGAGCAATGGATCAAGTGAGGAGATACCAAAAGTTCAAAGAAGGCAAAGTTGACAAGTTAACAGGGTACGAAGACTGTGAAACATGCTTTTCTTACGTCATGTGTTTGTTCAGCACTCTGTTATCTCTGCTCCCACCTCCCAGTGTGAGGTAGCGCCTTGCTTTCCTGCTTGCCTGGCACCTGTTACATCTAAAAACGACGCACTTAGGTCATCCCACGGGGCTCAGCACTGCCCCCACTGGTAATACGTGAGCATGACTCGAGGATTCTCAGCACACCTTTCCCAGGATCGCAAAGCGTCTTATGGAATGTTTCATCCTCCCTTTCAAATCACACCACCAAAGGAATCGACAGTGTTATAAACACAATCCTGCTGTGAATGCTGCTGCTGCAGTTGTTGTTTATACTTGTAATAAAAGCAAAAGACTGTATCAAATAAACAAATATCAGAGTAAAGATGACAATCTGATAACAACAAAAATGGAGGTACCCTGTGCCAGGTATTGCAGTGGTGACCTTGCATGCATAATTTCATGCCATCATCCCAGCAAGCCTGGGAGCTAAGGGTCACTGTCCCCATTTCGCACATGCGGAAACTGAGGCACTGCAGGATTAGCTGACTCGCCCACAGTTCTTACAGTTGTTCATTTTGCAGCCCAGCCTTTGCTGTCAATCTCTGTGAAGCAGGGCCCACAAACAGACCAGCAGACCTTTTGCACTTTTTATTTTGCAAAGACAGGCCAGCTGGCGGGTGAGTTGGCCTTCGTGAGAGCAGGTAGAACGGGCCTAATGTCTTGTGTTCTGCTTTGAAAGATGGTATGCTTTTTCTTGGAGCCCTTTTTTTTTTTTTTTAGTATTTCCGTTTGGCTCAGGCTTTGTTTCTATGAGACTACATTCCCTTTCCTTCCGCGATGACCTGGACTGCATCCAGCCAAAGCTGAAGTTAAACAAGCAAAGGAGAGAGAGAGCTCGTCCCCAGGCAGTGAGCAAGGCGCGCACAGCACCCACACTTGCTAATTGCCCAATAACTAGCATCTGTTTTTATTAATCATCTTGCTGTAACCTCGGGAGCAAGAGCACACTCTTACAATTATTAAGGAACTTGTTCTTTCATTCTAGGAAGTGATCATCTTAGCCGTTTTCTCATATTCCTTCCCCTACCACCACGGTAGCCTTGGCGAGGCCTTGATGAAAAAGACAGTCAGCAAAGGGAACTAGAAAAGAAAAGGTAATTTCCAGTAAAACAGAGGCAAAGGGAGATGGGCTCCAGATTAGGAGCTCCATGAGGAGTGGACTCCACCCCCAAGCTTCTAGCGTCAGAAGTCAGGTGCTCTATGAGAACTTCATAGATAAATGGGAGGGGGGGATTATGTTTAGTGTCCGTGTAACTTGGGAAACAAACAGGACCAGTTTGGGGGTAGGAGGTAGACGTTTAGTTGACCTTCCACCCCTGTTTATAGAGGGTCCCAACTTTTGACTTACGATGTTATTTCCAAATGAGTCATCATGTTTTATGTGCGCTAAAGCATTAAGTTGTTAAATACACGCATTCATAAACTACAACAAAAGGTTAAGCTTTGTCCTGACATTTGTTCTGTTTTTAAATAGCAGCAGCCTCAAAAGTTACCAAAAGGAAGGGCCTCTCTGGCCCTCAGAGGGCTACCCTTCAGCTGCCTCAGTCGGGCGTGTGGGCCAGTGCCAGGCTGCTGGCCGTCATTTATTTCTTCCAGACATTTGGAAGTTTCTGACAAGCTTGTCTGAAAGACACAGCAGACATGGAACGTTCTCCATTCTCCAGCTGGCCTGACATTCTATCTCAGTTTCACTGGGAAGCTGTGAATCCTTCCTTGAAATAACAGCCGCACATATTTTCTTTGCTCCAACCTCCTTGTTTAATTTTCAAAGGATAACAGATTTCCCTTCCCCGAATAATTTTCTGTGCTCAGTGCAGTGTGGGTGAGAGTGTGTGTGTGTGTGACAGCATGTGAGTGTATATACACACACACATATATATATACACATATGTATATACATATATACATTTTAAAATTTATTTTGCATGGAGGGAGGTCGCTGAGATAAATCTGTTCTCTTTTAGGCTTCCCAGTGAGAGACGGCCCTGACTTTGATCGTTCATGGGCACGCCAGCCCAGCAGTTTGGTGAATCTTAGTATCCAACACCCTGCTCCCATCACAAAACCGCAACTCAATTTTTTAACTCATGTACCTCAGTTCCCCTCTCCATGGCCCAACCATATGCCACACTGGAACTTGTCCGGCTGTTTGTTGAATAGCGTGTATGCCAGGCACTGCGGAATACAGGAGCTTAGAATACACTTGTGTGCAACGCACCTGTAGGTCCCTGCCCTTTGGTGTTTGTGTTTTCATGGGGACAACAGCTTTATCCCTTCCCCACAAGAACCATCCAAGGATATAAGAATATCTGTGGTATTACAAAAGGATCAGTAAAAACCTTGCCTCATATGAAATTCTTGAAATCCCAGCTTATTCTTAATTCTTTAAGCTCCAAAATCAACCTTCCTGTTCCAAAGAGTACCTCCAAATCCTTGCTCTATCCTCTCTCAAAAATACATGATTTTGGATTCCTGATTTATTTTAAACTAAGGATTCCAAGAATGATTTCTCTCTTCATGCACTGTGCTTCCTGGGAGCAGGCTGATCCACCTTCTTAAGTTGGCAGGGAAGCACGTGCGGGTAAATCTTCATGCAAACCTTATCGAAAGCCAGAAGCCACACATTCCAGCGTGTGACTGCAACCAGCATCACGGGCCTGAGCTGCAGAGCCTCTCCATCAGAAATAGGCAGTGAGCTAGATGTCATGAAAAGCTTATCAGCCTAGGGAGTAAGGTGCTCAAAGACAATTACCAACTAAACATTTCATTAATGAAATAATGATTAATTATAATTACTAATTAAAATGCAGGATTATGCTGTTGGTTTTGAGCATTAACAGGAGTAATGGCATTACCATTTTTAATGGAATTCCAGGAACAAAAATTATAACAACACACAAAAAAGACATGTGATTAAGAGTTATTGTTAAACCCAGGGGCATGGAGTTTTCCCTGCTGGTGAACTTAAGTTAAGTAAGTTTAATGTGGCGTAATTTAATTACTAAGGGTAGTTTTCTTCTCAGTGGGAAGAGATACCAGGTTTATGCTTTAAAGAACAAAAGGAAGAAAGTAAATAGCTATGAGTAATGATTGGCTACTAGCAGAAAAGAATCAAAGAGCATTTAGCTGTCTTTTGCATAATATTTGAAGGTAGATGCTTCCTGGCTTGGTTGTAAATTTTACTTAATTAATGCCGAGAGGATTAACAACACGCAGCCCATGCAGACAGGGACTATGATGCTGTCAAGTGTATCAGGAAAGTGAATTTCCATAGGAAGAACTTCTTGATTGAATAATTAATGCAGGGGCATTTCCATAAATGTCAAATTCCCATGGGGAGCAAGGATTTGGCCCCCAGTAATAAACCACTTAGGATTCATTAAATATAAGCATCGTTCTTAAACTGATTGCCATGGCACATGAGCTCATCCATAGTGCACTATACCAGCCTGCGCTGCGATAAGAGAATCCCAGTGCTTGGCGTTTGGCTGACCGGAATTACCAAGTGTCCGCTGCTTCCAGCGAGGCTCGGCACTAGCCTTGCTGGGTGAGCTGCCACTTCCCTTTAGTTGTTACAAGGCCAAGATCAGCCCAGTATCAGTCAAGAAAGTTCATGCTTAGCTGGTCCTTAGTAAATACTATATAAGGACAGCCTCTGACCCTGTTTAGACGTTCTAAATCAGGGCTTCTCAGTCTCAGCCCTGTTGACTTCTGGGGCCAGACTTCTTTGTTGCCGGGGCTGTCCCTTGTAACACTGAATGTTTTTTTGGCAGAATCCCTGGCCTCTACCCAGTAGACGCTAGTAGAAAACTCCCTACCCCAGTATTGTAACAATCAAAAACGTGCCTGAACTTTGCCAAATATCCCCTGGGAGCAGCCTAGTTGAGAATCACTGTTTATGGAACTCACTGGGGTACATCCCATAACAGGGTCTGTCTGTCCGCGGGAGACCAGGCTCCTGCTGAGCTGGGCTTGGGAACCCACAGTCCCTGGTCACTTTCACCGCCACAGCCATCCACAGGACTGAGTGTGTCTTTGCTCTTGAATAACGTCGGCTGTCCCTTATGGATCCAAATGTAGTTAATCTCAGCAGCAGTAACTGTGCCATTAAAGTAAGAACCATTCGCTCCAATGACTCAGGGCTGCCTTGTAATCCCCCTCATGCAGAAATGACTGTTTCTTTTCCCTTATGCATCAAAATGACTGGTGCTGTGAGCAACCCTCACTATTGTTTTGGACTTACAAGGAATCTAGTGAATTACCAAGCTGTTTTCTTTCTCTTTTTTTTTTTTTTTTTTCTCTGAGATTAATATTGGCAGGGTTGACAGGGTCGGGGGTGGGTGGTGGCAAATGAGCTCACTCATGGAAGATTTTTCTCAAACTGTCTTTAAAGTCTGAGAACAAATCACAGAGGCTTTTTTCTTTGAATAAAATGTAGATTTGATTTTTGATTTCAAAAACACACTCTTAACTCTGTCTGGGCATGCAGGATGCCCACATGCTGACTACAAAAAGAAACAGGAAGCTTTCTGGAGAATCAGTTTGTCTCCACAGAAGCAGAAACTGACTTAACGAATGCTTTTTCTCCTCTTCGATTTTGATTTGAGCCAAAATGAGCAGTTATTTCTTGGCACCCACAGCGACCATCTCAGCAATATCCTGACGGGGGTATTGAATGAAGGGGACGTGATCTGCTCAGTGTGCCCGTGCTTTCCCTTGGTGACATACATGAAGAAGAACGTGCCGGAGGAGTGTTGAGTCCAAGTGATGCAGTGGCAAAGCGATGGCCCGTTCTGCATTGAGAAGCTGGGCCTGGTCAGTTACTGCAGATCCCAAGGGTTCCGATTATACCTGGGGACAACAATCCCACTCTTGCCTGTGGAGAGCTCTGGCTTGAGAGCAGACCATTGTAAGCAATGGTTTCTTCCCAGTGTTCTGCTTTGAAAATACATGTTTTAAACTAACCAACCAAAGACAGCTCAGAAATCAGAACTAGCAAGTGAAAAGTCTGCTTGGCTCAAAACCTGAGTTAAGTCTTATTAATTCAGAGAATAGAAAGCTTACATGTGCTAATTACCAAACTACTAATTAGCTTTAATTATAAGCTTGGAAGGAAGTTGAAGTGTGTTGCATTTGATAGTGCTGTTGACCTTTTCAGGGTGCTTTGGGGATTGGGGGTGGAGAAGCAGAGAGGAAGTGTTATAAAATTCATCAGAGAGCAATTACTTTAGGCCTTCTGATGAATATGCTATAAATTAACACATTGGTGCATATAAGAACATAAAGGCATTTTAATAGAACCTTACCAATGTCAACTCAGAGTGCAGAGTGTCCCAACCAGTCAATAAACTATCCTCATTTTGTAAGTTATTTCTTATTTTGTCACTGTTGTAAACCAAGGAACAGTCTGGGTCAGC
Source organism: Mormoops blainvillei (assembly GCA_004026545.1). NCBI lineage: Eukaryota > Metazoa > Chordata > Mammalia > Chiroptera > Mormoopidae > Mormoops > Mormoops blainvillei. The sequence continues at coordinate 105,868 of PVJD01005363.1, forward strand.
CAGATGGATGCTTTTATGTGTAATTATAAATACAAAAAGAGGGCTGGCTTTGAGTGACTTTGGAGGGTCACTGTGAGGAGCTGTCCTTGTAGATGTTTGATGAAATGTTCAGAAACCTGTCCCATGTCTGGATATACTGTCCCCAACAACCTCTCACCTCGGTCATTTTGTCACTGTCTCTGAACACTGGCAGCCAGAAATCACTCCTTTGATGTGGCTGGGACCCTCTGTGTTGTTTTTCTCACGACAAGACAGCTCTGTACCCATTATTCCATTAACACAAATGATGATGGCTTGCCAGGTTCGCCAACTCGGCGTTTCACACTCCAGACAAATGGAACCCTCCTCTGGCGACAGGAGCTTTCTCACAAATGTCAGGCGGTGCCCAAAGCAGCCTGGTGCCTGCTTGTCTCGCTATAATTTGTAAACCCTGATCAAGTCCATTATCCGTAGATTTAAAAATTCTTTGGTTTGACTCTCAGGTCTCAAAACTGACATGTCTCTTAATAACCACCAGAGGGATCCTATATAATGTGATAGAAATAACTGTCGACATGGAGGAGTCACCGCGCGGACGGGGTGCGCTTGCCTCTGAGGTGCTGGGCCTCTCTCTGGAAAAGGAGAAGGGGGAACAAAGGCTGAGCAGTGAGGGAGAAGCTTAAACGAAGAGCTCCCCAAAGAGGGCAGAGCCAATCTGAAGACAAAGGAACCTGAGGGTCAACCTTTCTCTTTATCTGGACACAAACAAAAGAGCCAGACAAATAAATAAAGCAAATCCTTGTCAATAGAAGGAAAGCACTTTTTAAGTCAGCGGACTTGCACGGTACTTGTTTCTGAACCTGTGTACAGAAGTTGAACTTCAAATGTAATAGGATTTCATTTTAAGGACTGAAGTTGTTGCCATTTTTGAACTAGGTTTGTACAACTTATAAAAGAAGGGGCAGTCAGGAGGGTCTGTACCATTTGCGAGGCCTACTGCATTTTGCAGATAATGCAGCAGTCGAAGAAAATGATTTAAAGTGTTAACGCTCTGTGAGTACATTGGATTTAAGAGAATAAACATTTTATAAAAATAAAATTCAAAAAACAAAACCAAGAAAAACGCCTTCTCTCCGAGTCTGGAGGCCAGAAGTCTTAAATCAAGGTGTCAGCAGGGCCCCGTTCCTCTGGAGTCTCTGGGGAAGACACCCTTTCCTCTTCCCACTTTCTGGCGGCTGCCGGCAGGCCGTCCCTGGATTCTTTGGGCTGTAGCTTCATCACTCCAGGTTCTGACTCCATCGTTGTACATCTGCCTCCTCTGTGCGTGTCTGTGTATCTCCAGGCGGCCCTCCCTTTACAAAGGCATCCATCGGTCGTTGGACTCAGGGCCTACCCAATCCAGTGTGGCCTCGTCTTAACTGATTTTATCTCCGAAGACCTGTTTCCAAATAAAGCCACATTCTGGTGTTCCGGGTAGACAGGAATTTTTGGAGGTCACTCTTCAGCTCAGTACATGTTCTTTAACTATATTTTTTAAAAAGAATTTCCAACTTTCGTTTCTAGACACAAAGTGGGGCTGATATTTTTCTAACCTGTTTTCCAGGTCGTGGATGAAACCTTTTGCCACCACCTGGAAAATGATACTTCTGTGATCCCCCTCAATCCCCCTCTGATTTCTTTCGATCCATCTTCTGAAGCATAATGCCTTTCCTCCAGGCTGTCGTGAGGCTTGTGTCAGAATGCTAACAGTCGCTTCTGTTTGTGAGCGTGTGTTGGGCTGAGCACCAGAAGACAGGGTCTCTGCCCTATAGTTCCTTTGCGGCTAATTTTAGTGCCCTCAGCTGTCAGGTTTTATTGGGCCAAATCAGTGTAGTTACAGCTCAGGCCATCCTTGATTATCCCCGTTCTTAATACAAGCCTGGCTGCACTAAGGGCCGCCTGGAAGTCCAGACCAGCTCAGCAGAAACCTGGGTACTCAGGTCAACCATGCTCGAGTGAGAAGAAGGCTGTCCCCTGTATGTCGGGCAAATAGACAAAGAAGTGTCAACAGAACAGGAGGTAGGGGAAGGACGATAAGAAAGGCATTCAGCAAGAGAAGTGCTTGGCCCGGCGGCGGTCCATGATCCAGCAGAGTGACCGCAGCAGCAGAGCTGGGGGGTGAGGAGGAAGCTCATCCCAGGAGGCTTGTCAGAGAAGCCCTGACCAGCCATCCTCTCCGGCTCCCTTCCTGTACCAGAGCCCCCAGCATGGAGACTTCTAACCTTGGCCTGAACTCAAGTATCAGGGAACTCACCACCCAGCCCTCTCTCATAGCCCACAGTTCCACAATTCCTGATGTGTTATAAAAATGTCTGCTTCCCCAGACACTAAAGGTCACTTATTGTCTGATTCCATTTATATGAAATACTGATCATAGGCAAAGCAATGGAGACAGAAAGCCGGTGAGTGCTTACGGGGACTGGAGGGAAGAGGGTACTGGGGAATTATTACGGAACGAATACAGGGTTTACCTTTGGGATAACGAAAATGTTATGGAACTGGATAGTGGTTATCATTGTGCAACACTTGGAAGGTGCTAAATGCCACTGAATTATAAGTTAAAATGGTTAAAATGGTGAATTATGTGTATTTCACCACAATTTTAAAAAATCTGCTTCCTTCTGATCTTCCTGTTGCATGAAACCAGACTGAAGTCTGATTCCTCTTCCATGGGGACATCATGCCTTTTAATGCCTTTTTTCCCTACATGTGCAGGCACCATCATGCCCTCATACCTCTACTTTTCCAGGCTGATCACCCTTCAGTGGTTCATCTTTGAAGTCCCTTATCCAGGGTAGATTCCTATTTTTCCATTGCTGTTTGGAAATCTTAGTGCTACTGGGGTGGACTACTGCTGAGTCAGCCAGCCCAGGCGGTGGTGGCGTAATCACCTGCTTTGGCCTGGGACTTAGGACGCCTGGCTCCCAGCCTGGGCCCTGACTCGAACTCACCGTGCAGCCTTAAAGTAGCCAAGCAGCCTCTCTGGGCTTCACTTTCTTTGTCTATAAAATCAAAGCCAAGAGGACTTTCTAACTCTCAAACTTTATGTCCCAACTCCTTGCTCCTGACTTTATTCCAGTTGTTGGCACCCAAGAGTGAATTCCTGTTCAGTATTGATGCTGAACTGCTGATTCCCCCAACGTGAAAATGAACTAAGTCACTACATCTTTCTCACTAAGTGTTTAGCTGTGTCTCCCCCCAGCCACCCCACCCCAAATGTATGACATTGAATTTGGGAGGTCAAATGAAAGATTCACTGGGTTTCAGATAAAATCCTATCTAATTAGCTATATAGTAAAACATTCGAAAATGTAATTTTAGATATTCTTTGCAACATCTAACCAATGTCTGTTCCTCCCCTTTCACTGTGATACAGAAATCTGGGCGTGTGTTCAAGCGAGACCCTGATTAGGGTCCTTCTGGGTGGGAGAGGGTCAGAGCCAGAGCCAGTGAGTGCCCCATGGGGACCTTCTTTCTGACGTTCTCTCCACTCCCCACAAGCTTGGCAATGGCCCTGTTTATCATCATTCTGGTTCTAGAACTGTCCGAATTGAGACGAGACTGGCTTTCTGAGAGTGTTTCCTTTTCTTTTTCTTCAGATGGGGAGCGCACTTGTGTTTTTGATGGTGTGCCTTTGATTTTGTTGTTATCCTTGCTGTCTCTCCAGTGACGATTTGGTTCAAGTCACTAGGAGGATATCCAAGTTCCATGGCCGCATCTGTCCACGCCACTTGGGGACATGTATCTTCAAGTACTTGTTTGAGGCAACAATGACTGTGCATGGTGGGGGAGAGGCAAGTGGGTAAAGTAACATTGGTTGGAAATGCTCCTGTGCACCTAGAAGCTCCACGTTAAAGGTTTTGATGTAGCTATAACCTGTCTAACTGTATAGTAGCATGGAGCACTGGAAAGAACATAGAACTCAGAGGCCCGGGAGCTGGTTCATTTCCTTCCATGTGCCAGTTCTGTGGCCGTAGACAAGCTTTTGATTCTCTGCGCCTCAGTTACCTTGTTTGTAAAAGGGAGGCTCTTTGAAGGCTTGAATGGGGCTTAACTGTGTACTGAGTGTGGTACATAGTACGGCACTCTTCAAGTTCACTTCCCTTCCCATTCCTCTTTAGTATATTTTAAGGATCCTGTGCGATAATCTACATGAAGATGAATAATATAAAACCTATGGGTATCAAGTGTATTATCTGGCAAGAGGAGCAGAGGGTAGTCATTTTTGAGGCCTCTCTATAAGTTCTGATCCTTGCCTGACCAAAGCAAGAGTTTCATGCTTTGTTGGAAAACAAGCATGAAACTCTTGTTTGTAGACAAGAATCTTTCCCCTCCTCATTCTCCTTTCCTCCCTTATTTTCCTCTTCATCCACCCCCCGCCCCACCCCCCACACTTACATGTTGTGTCAAGGAGAAAAAGTAAAGGGAAGGCTGGAATCCACACGTGGCAGGGTGGGGGCAGTGCGAGGGGTGAGGCAGATGTGGTATAAGTACAGGATATTTCAAGAAGAGTTAAAAGTCTGTGGCCTTGGACTAGTCTTCTCCTACACTTTGAATGTCTGTGTTTTATCTGCAAAATGAATTGCATTAAATCACCTTCAATATTCCTGCTGGAAACAGTAATAGAGCGCAGTGCGACCAAGATGGCAGAGCCTTCCTCCTGGGGGGACACCCAGTCACGTGGGATAAGGAAACAGTTATTGACTCTAAAATGCCGCAGTAAAGAAAATATGTGGCTCATTAAATATCTTCAAACTTGACCACCCCACAGCTGTCCCTGCTGGGATTTAAATGTGTGAGGAAAAGCTGTGAGCCCCTCCTGTGGGTTCCATGATTTTCTTCCCTGCCCCAGAGAACTAGAGACAAGGATCCAACCTCCTGTGAAGGTAGCTTTGCAAGCTGTCTTCGAGCCCCTTTCCCTGCCCGAGGAAACAGACTAGCCCGTGAATAAAGCCACGCCGCGGACCAGTGTGCACAGCTTGCCTAATGGCAGGCTGCTGCTTAAAATGCTTCAAGACCCAGCCCTGAAACCAGTGCCTGTGTTCATTCATCACCACTCAGACCCTGCGAGCCCTACATCGGCCGACTTCAGGTGCCTCCTTTCGTTCCTTTATTCTTCTTTAAAAAAATCTTTTCTCTGAGCTGTCCCTTGCTGAAACAAATAGGAAGTTATTACATCGCAGTCTCCCTGAGGCTGTTTTGTTCAGGCTCAGTTGTTCAAGGCAACCAATAAAAAGAAACTTGGGGAACAAAGCCCCTTTGCTTCGTTGGGTCACCTTTGATAGCTTGAAAAGGTCAAGAATCTCTTTACTTAGCAGTCTCCCAATCACTTTGCTAAGTGCTGAGATGGAGAGTCTCTTTAAAAGCCAGATCCATCCACCTTTGTTCATATGCAGAGTGTTTTCTTAAAACGAGGCCCTCTGCACTCGTACTCTAATGAGGCCCGCGTTGCCAGACCGTGTTCTGCAGCAGTTGGTGCAGCAGGAGCCGGCACGAGTGGGTGTCCTAACCAGAAGGCGATACAGTTGGACCAGACGCAGAGCAACATCGCTAATGAGGGCCACGCAATGACACGGAAACGGAGATCTCAGCGGGCTCCACGCGCGGCTTCGAGTTCCTCCCTCTCTGACTTTATTTCTGTCCCTGCAACTTGGGAAAAATTGGTCTTATCCCTGTCTATAAATTGGAGGGACTAGCTTAGACTCTTGACTTTAATTCAGCTAATTAACGTATTGAGCTTTCAATTTAACGAGTAGGAGGGAAGGACCTGTGTTTTGTTGGGCTTTGGTATATAGCAGAAACGTAAATGCTGGGTTTCGGCATTAACGTTTGTGATCTCTCAAATAATGTTCATGCGGTGCGTAGGACACGAGAGCCGTGCTGCTGGGCTGGGCTAGGGGTGTCACGGTGAAGTGTTCCATCCAGCACATGTTTTAAGGACACTAATAGAATAGGTACTATTATAGTTCAAGACAGGAAGTATTAAAAGAAACAAATAAGGTCTGTAAGTTCGGAGGAAAGATTCTTTTGAATCTATTCTCTCCCTCCCTCTCTTTTTCTCTACTTCTAATTCAGGTCACTGTCCCATCCATTGCTGGATTATGTAACTTAACACAATAGTGACTTGCCTATTTTCTGGCCCGTTCTGAGCACCTGCTGTGTCCTGGGCAGTGGGAGGGAGGGAACACCAGCCATAATGAGTTTGTATTTGGGTGGAGAGACAAAGCACCTCCAGAATAACAGTCCGTGACAAACTGATCTGAGGCCTCAAATATCCATGGTCACAGTGGCCGGGCGGCAGCAATGAGTGGAGAGAAATGGGCCATGGGAAAGAAGTAGAATTAAAAGGAGACTCTTGAAAAGTGAATATTTCCTGTCCAAACAGTAGTTACATAACTACAGTTAATTACCGCCAAGCAGGAAAGGGGGACAAGGGCCACAGATATACAGAACTTTTTGTGCAAAATCTCTCAATTTGTGCGTATTGACAATTATTTTTAAGTCTTTTAAACACCAGATAAGTCATAAGAATATTCAGAGGCCCTACACTGGCCTGGGTCTGTCATCCGGCAAATGCGAGCATAAACCGTGGTGCATGTGGGAGGGGCAGAGCGACTGACAACCAGGAGTCTCAGGGAGCTGTTGCGGAAGAAGGCATATTTGATATGGCTGCGGAGGAATGGATGGAGGCAGGACAAGAGCTTTTCGAGGAGAGAGGCAAGCGTGAGTAAAGGCGTGGATCTGGGTACCTGGAGGTTGCAGTCAGAAAAGGGCAAGGACTCTGGCCTCTAGAGCCCAGGGCAGAAGCAAGGGTCAGGAGCCGTCATGGAGCTTCAGGCCAGACAGGTCGTGCAGGCCAAATGCTCCAGTGACCTCGTGCAGGTCACATACGCACTTGATACCTCACTGTACTCACCTGTGCAGTTAGGGTGGTGGCCTCTGCCTACCAGAGCTGCTGGAAGGGGTTGACGAGATCCTGCCTACAAAATGCCAGGTGCCGTACCTGGCGTCAGTGCGGAGTATTTAATGTGCTGGTTCTCCCTGCTGTTTATTACAAGTCTGGACTTTATCCTGTTTATACGGCGGCACTAGTGAGGGGCTGTTTTTTCTTTCCGTTTTAAAAGATTTTCTCATTTATGGAAACTAAACGTTTAGAAATGGACAAAGAAGAAAATAGCAATCCTCTATGATCTTAGCACCTGGAGTTAACCACAGTGAACATCTTGGCAGATGGGCATTTGCATCAGTCTTTTTCCAAAAAAAAAAAATTCTTGATTTTATAAAAAATTCTTGCAGAGCCATTATAAAAATTATTAAAAAATAGTAAAGCACACACACAAAAAAAGACAAACACATCCTTACCATAATCGTAAGTGTGAATCATTTAATTCAGCCTCACCTGCCTTATAGGGAAACGGGTGAAAGCTTCTTACAGGGTTACGGGGTTGCCGTGAGGATTCAGTAAGCATATGGTGGCACAGGGCCTGGTACAGAAAGCTTGGTGTTAGGTTATGGGAATTGGCAGTGTGCTACAAATAAGCAATTGTGTAATTCTATAATTTCTATAGAGCGTTTAGTGGAAGTCTAGTGTCCAGGTTGGATCCCAGACTTCTAGGTCTTCTCTTCACCCCCCGTTTGCAAAGCAATGTTCAACACCTCCTTGTGGTGAACTGGGAAGGGGAAGACGATCTGGAGCCCTGATTTAGCTCTGCCGTTTAAGACCGTGTTATTAGATGAGTCACCCTGAGCCTCAGCTCTTAGTTATGCCCTCCTACCAGGACCCTTGGGAATTTCATGAGCTGACTCATGGAGGCATCTGGAACACAGGAGGTCACTCTTCATCCCCCCACCTGCCCCCGCTTCCCACCTAGTCCCCTTTCCTGTTTTGGTTTAAAACTCAGCAACTGAAATTCTCAGAAGTGCTTACAAAGTCCTAGTTACATTTTAGACCCTCCCTCTTTCCCTGATTCTAACTCTGATCCTGATCCTGGAGTTAATGAGTATTGATCGTGACACCTGTGTTTGCCAGCGGCCCAAGAAAGGGGTGCACGTGTCGGCTGCTTCTGGTTAACAGCTCAGCTGAAGGCAGGAAACAAATTAGCTGTTAGAAGGTGGTCCTTTGCACCTGAAATCCATTATAGACTGAAACCGATTTTGAAAATGCATCTTTAAATCTATGAACCAGAGTAAAAACCTGGAACACTTGGTGAGAAACCTATTTTGCTTAGTGATTCAAAAAAGAAATCTGGGCTTCCACAAGGCAAAGCTTTATCAAAGGTGCACGTCAGAGGCCGACTGTGACATATCGATCCTTGCTGCGAGTGAGAAGCAGCTGACCAAGTCCAATGCACTAGAGTCAAAGCCAAGATTATTGCTTAAAGTGCCAATGGACCGGAGGTTCCAGAAGCTGGTCAGGTTTTCCTGGAAAGGAACATCATGGTTATTCCAGATCTTTACTGGAATGCTGGAGGAGTAACTGTTTTGTTTTGAGTGGCTGAAGACCCTAAATCATGTCAGTTACAGCTGTTTGACCTTCAGATATGAATGGATTTCTAACTACCACTTGCTCTCGTCTATTCAAGAGAGTTTGGAAAGAAAATTTGGAAAGCATGGTGGGACTGTTCCTGCTGTGCCCACAGCAGAGTTCCAGGACAGGGTAATGGGGGCATCCAAGAAAGACGTCATGCACCCTGGCTTAGCTTCCGCTCCAGAGCGCTCAGCCAGGCAGATCGTGTGCTCAGCCGGGAATCAGTTATAGCCTTGGGTTGGACCTGGGAACAGCTGCCTACGCCAGTGCCACTGAGAAAGTCTTCAAGGTGTACAACGAAGCCAGTGTGACCTTCACACCGATGGATCGTAGCTGACTTCTTCACTGCCCTCTTCACTTCTTCATCTGTAGACCTATCACAAGTTTACAAGGATCCTCAGAGATCTCTTTCTCTCATTACTCTGACAATGGGCACCCTTCTCAGTAAGTCAGTCCAAATCAGCCCCTTAAGAAAAGAGAAATGAAGGCTAGGGAATCATGTAGAAAGCTGAAAATAGATGCCAGAGAGCCATTTGTGTATTTTGCCTTTAAATGAAAAGTTCCTCTCTCTGCGCCCTTCCCTACCCCACGGCTGCCTGTCCCGGTCAGAGCAGGGGCTGGGAAAGCACCTGTGGTCCGAGAGCAGTCAGATGCCAAGTCCAAAAAGCGCTGTCGCTTTGACACATTCAAAAGGCAGGTGTGTGGCATTTTCAGAAGGTAGCATGGTCCTCGAGTGAGTTATTGGTATTTTATATCAGCAGAAAACTCAATTCTATAGCTTTCAAACAAAAATAAAAGCTGTTTCTCTTTATGCAATTTTTAGAATAAAATAAGTACATGCTGCTGTAATAAAGTTGCCTTTAATCATTTAATAAGCCTAACCTTGACTCAAGCCGTGAAAGCCTATAAACATAAGGAATGGAAAAAGCTAGTACTTTTAAACGTAAAATAGAATCAGTTATAGCTTATCAATAGTATATTGTCCAGCGAAACAAAAAGCCCAATGGAGAGTTGTTATTTTCATACATATCATTGAATAGCAAATGATGAAGGCGATTTTTGTTAAGATGTTGGAACTTACTAACCACAATTATGACATATAGTCCAAAGAATGCAGTGACCTCCTCATCATGTTAATTCTTCTCTTTTGAAAATCTGTGGTGTTGGCTGACTGAACAGTAATTCAGACAGAGTGTCTCAGAAAGCAACTGCTTGGGCTCCGTCTTTGGAGTCGGCCTGGAGCTCTGAGCATTGCCAGTAATGGCCGCACGCGCCCTGACTTTGTGTCTCCTCCCAGGGCCTCACGGTCTGTACTCGGCTTCACATACAGCAGCCTGAGGACAACCTGGGGCTGAGGGCTGTACTTTGCCAGTGCCTTTGGAACAGTAGTGTCTCCGTGAAGTGCTGGATATCGTTTATATAAACTGAGCTTTTTTCTTTTATTAACAGTAATATCCTTTCAGAAATTTCTAACTGCTTTGTAACTACCTGACTTAGCCTGATGATAAAAGCAGTTATTAAAAGTTTACCTCTTCCCTCCACCATCCCTCCCCCCCCAAAAAAAACCAATCTGGTACTGCCTAGTTCCTTGAGCTTTGCTAAAATTTGCTATAGCTTCACTTTACCATAAAACAGGTATCAAGTGAAGGCTTTGTGTGTGATTATGATCATTATATTGTATCAAGGAGTTGTGTTGAGTTCCAGAATGAGAAAAGAATTCTTCATTTTCCTCTACCTGAAAAACAATTAAATTATGTGACATGTTTATAGCTCCAGAACCAGTAATCAGCTTTTAGTCTGAACAGGGGATGCGGTGTGATGATCCAGTGCTTTGCTGGGCGGTCTCATTTAGCATTTGCATTTGATAATTTAATTTAAATAATACTGAGCAAGCACAGTTACGCTTCTTGGCAGTTGTCAGAGTAATAGAATAGAATGCATTGCAGAAGCTGGTTTTTTGTAAATAATTTTGTATTCCTGAATAGTTTTTACTTCCTTGTTATTCGCCTCTGCCACCCTTGCTGAACAAACTAGAAAATGGTAGTAGCCTCTAAAGTCGCCGGTATTACGTCTCTCTTTGTTCCCTCTCCCCTCTTTCCATGCAAACTATATCTGAGTAATCTCCAAATTTCCATGAGATTGTAAAAGACCAGCAGTGAACCATTAAACAAATTCCCCCAAAGGAACTTTTTTCTTTTGAGGTGCTTTTATGTATTATAGATCAATTTTCTGATAAGATTCTCTGTTCCAGAGAATATTTGGTAATTTTAACAAAAAAGTACTTGCCACAGGAATAGTGAATCTCATATAAATGACCAATAGTATCACAAACTAAATGAAATAAATTGCAGAAAGGATCTCTTCTCTCCAACATTCTCCTCCAAAACAAAGTTTATTGGATGATTTCAGGATTTTCTTTGACAGTACTTCCCAGCTATCAAATTTCTTTACAGAATTTGTTTACTTCAGGGCAAAGTGTCCCAAATGGTTTCTGAACATGAATCATTAAATCCTTAGTAACAACTTTACATTTTTGCTATTTCCATCTTTTCCCTTCTACTTCCCACACACAAACAAACAAAAACGAGAAAACCCCAGACAGAATATTCCCATCTGTGGTGCCCTGAAGATTATAGGCTTTGGGAGTGGAGCTGCATGTATTTTACCATTAGTGATTTTTTTCTTTTTTTTTAATTGTTGTTCTATTATAGTCGTCCCAGTTTTCCCCGGTTGCTCTC